>JAMKCH010044174.1:0-20621 GCA_023653785.1 Ophioderma brevispina | reverse complement strand
ACACACACACACTGGCCAAAATACTGCAACATATGCATGCAACATGATTTCATAATCACAAATTGATTTCAAATTGCATGCAGTGTGGGTTCTTAACTACACATGACATATTTGAATGTCAAGGTTAAAGCTTTTCAAACAGATGTTATTCCCAAATCCAATAGTGCAAAATGTTTGATTTGATTGCCATGTTCCCATTAAATATGGTGGATTACATAAGCTGACAAATGATAACTTGCTGATTGTAACCCTGAAGGAATACAGACACAGGAACACCGGGAATCGACCCCAAAATAGCCGCTAAAGAAATTGTACAAGCTTGTTAGGGTTACTGTATATTTTACGGAAGAAAACTGTAGTGATTGTGTGGACCAATAATGAGATTATCAATGGAAAGCTGCACTTCAAAGAATTCTTATAATTTTGAGACATCCACAATGCAATTTGAATATTAGTTAATGATGAAGGCCACCCTATGCCCACTCTCAAAAAGAAAAACAAAACAAGAATACATAAAGCTCTTATGTGGATAAAATGAACTTACATTTCAGAATTATGCCTGGAGCGATCTCTATTTTCTGTCCCTGGACTTTGCCTGCAAAGGAAGAATGCAACACAAATTAATTTATGCAATTAAGATTTCAATTCCACCCAAAAATGTGTTGAAAAATTGTTTCTTGCTCAGACAACAAATCTGAGCATACAGATCAGGCCAAGTTTTCTTTGAGACCTGCTACTGATTCTAACAAAATCCAATGAGAAGGATAGCTGGTTACCCTGGTAGAACTAAAAGAAGATCTACCTACAAGGGTGTCGGTTCTGGAGAGCTGATGGTGGACATCCGGCACATTGACATCAGGAAGGGCATCCAGTCAATTACCTTTTGCTCCAATAAAAACTCAAATAAACTTGGTTCCAACTGAACTTCAACTTTTCAATTGAGGTCAATTTTACATTTTCAGCCTATTTCTCAACCTCACATGACCTTTGACCTTGTTGTGTGACCTTTGACCTTGTTATGTGACCTTTGACCTTGTTATGTGACCTTTGACCTCATCAGCAAATGAGGGATCCCATGTTGCATCTATAACTCAAGTTTGGTTTAAAGCGGCACTGGCACATTTTCACAAAATATGAAATTTCTTCAATTTGCTCTCAAATGATAGTCTAGGCCATTGGAAGAACAGAGATATATTTTACACATAAAAATAACATACCCCAAAACAGACAGGGACATTGATATGAGGATAAAGACCTCCAGGTAATTTGTAGGCCAACTTTTAAGTTTTCCATAACTTTAATCAACAAATGTGTATATTACATGAATATTTTTGACTCCTACTCGCTGATATTAAAACCACAAAGGTTATAGACAGATTAAACAGTGTGCATAGCGTGGGAAAATGCATACGGCGTGCGTGCTCTTGTGTTAAACGCCATTTTCGTCGTCTGCTGAATTTAACGTCGCCGGCGACGTTAAATTATAAAATCGTTCCGTTTACCCATAAGGAAGCTGATTTGGTCTTAATCATTTCGGGTGAGGGCTTTTGTATATAAAAGCCTTACAACCATGCAAAAATATCGATTTTGAAAAATCTAGAGGGTGCACTATTTTTCAAATGTGCCAGTGTCTCTTTAAATCCATCGAAGTATGCAGATATTACAGGCAAATGTTAACCTTTTTCACATCAGACACCAACATCAACCACAACAGTGGGCAAATTGAGCGCACATCTTTTTGAGTAAAAAAGAAAAATGCATAGTGCTTAGGGTTTTGAGCTACAGAAAGGTGAGAACTTTTTGTTGGCCTAATATAAGTGTAAAAAGTGCTGTCTAAATGGTCCTTTTAGCACTGAAAATAGCATGTCCTATATAATTAGGCACATGTCCATTAGATTTATCCATATAGAGTATTCTCTTTGTTAACATATTGTGTTCCTATTCTCATCACCTCTGTCAATCAAGAGAATCAAGAGTTTATTGAAAACAAGCCACCTCCAGCTTCTGAATAAATATATCATGCATGAGTTGTCATTTTGACTTACTTCATAGGGTTATCTTTTGGGTTGTAGTATATCAAATCACTCATTGTCATGTTACTGCGATCTTTTGGCATGATTTTTTTCTTCACATAACGACGTCTTCTCTTTGCCGGCGTCTGAAAAGATAGCAATAATAATCTATACTTACCCATTATTGATTGGGCAGTGAATTGCAAATGTTCAGAATGCAGATCTTTAAGTTGATTGATCACTGAATTCCAATAGTTACTACTAAAATGTGCAATTAATTAGGTCATTATCATTATGAATTAAAGGCTGACTCAGAGATTTCCCGAGGGCGCCCTAAATTTTCAAACAAATTGAGTTTTTTTGCATATACATAATGCGTGTGCATATACTAATCACTGAGTGAAATAGCTAAGCTCAAATCGAAGTCCTTCATATAGAAAATCACAACATTGTTATAAATTTCCGGATCCGGAATTTTTGTTATTTATACACAGTAGCCTATGGCACTGTACATAAATGTTAACTGCACGGAAAACAAAAAATCTGATACATCTCAAACTTTGGAATTGGCCATTTTAGGTGACTATTTTTAGTTCTAGTTGACTATTTTTAATAAATACACAAAAAAATGTATTTCAAAAATCTCTGAGTCAGCCTTTAACATGCAAATATAACCAGGATACAGGACAGTGTTAGAGATGACCAAGCCTTAAACATCAGTTTTTGAAGTTGGTCACTTAAGATACCGAAATTGTACAGTTAACATTTTCTCATGTGGGCATGCATACGGCATCCAAAAAAAACCAACACCACACACAAAAAACATGGATTTACTGGCAATTGTGGATCTGTGATTTAAAGGGACATAAGGGCATAGAAAAAAAATTTGACATAATGAAAAGGACCCTTACTGAAATCACTTCCACGAGTTTGAAAACAATTTGGATGTTTACATTCTGTAAAAACAGTAAAAACAGAAGAGTTCCGGGGGGAGGTGGCAATTTCTGGAACAAGGATGCTGACATTACTGCCAGCATTTACCAAACTTGAAAAGCATGTTGTCATCAGCTCACAGACCATTGCTATTGTATATGTGCTAATCCCAGCTAATCCATCTTTCACTTGCCAGATCAATATCTTACTACAAGCCAAAGTACAATGCCTGATCCTCTAAATGCTTTTAAATTGTGTCGCAAAACATGTTAGATACACTGTAAATTTTGTCAGGGATGTGAACACCTTGCTTTTCTGTTCCAGAAATTGCCACAAATTGCCACCCTCCCCCCCTTGAACTCTTCCTGTTTTTACTGTTTTTACAGAATGTAAAACATCCAAATTGTTTTCAAACTCGTGGAAGTGATTTCAGTAAGGGTCCTGACATGTGTTTAGTACAGAACACCCTCTGAGGTCTACCTAACCACCTTCCCCTGACCACAATGAATTCAACAACCTTTACAGCTTTATTCCATTCAGGTTAATGAATTGATAACAGGGACTAAACCGGATTTAAAACTTTGGTTTAACAACTTTAAAGGTGCAACGAGAGATTTCACATATCAGGTGCTCCTAAAAAAAATTGAAAGTGTTGATTTTTGCCCTGATGTAAAGCTTTCCATCAAAAATAATCCCACCTGAAAGGATTAAGCTGAGAAATGTTTTTTGGTACAGAAATTTTGAAATTTCTAATTTCGTATAGGAGCAAATACAAAATAAAGCTTATGTTTTATATTGAAATATAAGCAAATAGAATCACATTTTTTCTCTCTTTAAGGCATTTCATAGCCAAATACAAGGTAAGAAATCTATTGAGGGTCTAGTCTATATGAAATTACTATTCTGCACAATATTGGGAGCCCAAAAATCTCTTGTGCAACCTTTAACAGAGGAACGTGGTTAGGTAAACCTGGCCAGGTTACTGGAAACAACCCCTATTTAAAACTTGCCTCCTCCTCCAGAGTCTCTTTCAGCTCTCTCAATTTCACGCTCATAATATTAATAGGATTTTTTTCTCCCCTTTACCAATGCTCCTCAAGGCGTCGCCTTTTTGATTGGTATTGGCTGGACCTTAGAATTATGGACGTATCCCGATTAATCTGAGTGAATCAGATGGCTTTTCCTTGCCTTGCTGTGATTTGGGGGTGGACGGCCCAGTTGTGGTGGGACGGTACTCCTTCCTACAGCCTTTGAGACTGGAATTAATACAAGAATAACATATTTTATAATGGTTTGAGCTTAAGGCCTGTCAAAATTTAACATTTAGGCTGGTAATTTCCTTTATTGCATTCAACAATTATTAAAATTAAATGTGACAGGTGAGAAAAATTCATCCATGAATGGACCATCACAGCCCACCCATTGGAATTTTTCTCACCTAGTTACTGGTGCGAAGCGAGGGAAGACCACTGCGCTAACCCGCCCCCCACATGAGCGTTAGAGTTAAATTACCAATGTGAAATCGGCACAAAATTTACCATCGGGTATTTCTAATTTGTCCATAAATATTCGGCGAAAACTTTGTGAAGTCTTTATATACATCGCCACTGCATAATGTTATGTGTGGAGCCATTTCAATTCTGAATTCCTCCAGTCAGCAACAAGTGTAAATTCCTCTTTTGTTGAAGCACATTTTCTCGCAGTATTAGCTTATGTGATTCTGTTTTAACATGGATATGTTACAATGACGATCAATTCAAGATCTGCACAATACAATAGTAGTAAAAGCGGACCTAAATTTAATATCATTTATTTGTAAGCCCCCATGAGTACTGTGTAAATAAAACACTGCTGACCAAATGGGGCACATTTTCACTCACAACTAAAACATAACTTTAGGATGTTTGGTGTGGTGTGCTAAACTTTTTATTGTCGTTTGCTGTCGGACTTATAGTGATCCGGAAGGTTTTATGAAATTGCTTCAATTGTGTTGCTTCAATTAGTGTTACGGTTAGACTACTATCACTGCAAATTGATAATTTCCACAATTCATTTGGCCTAGTCGCAACAATTGTGAAGCACATTTGATGTTTCTTTTAACATTGATCATATCATTACTACTTAATGTTGGGTCCCAAAACCTGCTCGGTTACTTGCGATTAACAACTGCCTGTTTGGGTTTAATAGTCGAAAGTGTCAGACACCCCCCAAATAAACAACAGAAGGCGAAAATTTGATTCAGAAAGTTTGTGAAAATCACCTCAAGCCTTATCAAGGTGACAACCATGAACCTTGCACCCCGACTCTGCTCAAAGGTCACATTATCACATTGGCTTCCAAACAAATCATTGCACAAGAAGGGTTGATTGCCAGAAACAATTATGGATGTATGTGTTTATGGACGATAGACAAATTGAAAAGAATTAATGAATGATAAGGTATGTGGTATGTAAGGAAACAAATAAATCAACTTTATTTTTGTTTGTCTATGCAGTCAGAAAAGTTGGCTCTCAGTAGTTTGCACGACTCCACATTAGTACCATAATGACCAATGTGTAACACGGACCCATCAACCTAGATTGCCCGGGGGGTTCTAAACTTTTAATGTGTAGGTATGTGCATCCCTGATTTAAAAAATTGAGGCTCCGGAGCTGAATTGAGGCCAAAAAATTGGTCTCCGGAACTATAGGTTTTCCAAAAATTTAAGAAAATAACTGCGATTTCCCTCAATTTCCAGCTACTTTGAGGTTTTTGAAGAAAAATTGGTTCGGAATATGGATTTTGACATGAAAAGTGGGGTTCTGGAAAGAAATGGTCGTAAAATGGGTGTCTCTGGAACTGAAATGGTCATAAATGGGGGTCTCTCGAACTGAAATGGTCATAAAATGGGGGTCTATGAACTGAAAAAGAGCCTGAAAATGAGGGTCTTAAGGCGGCACATACCCCTACTTCCTCCCAATGTGAGAACCCCCCCCCCAGGATGGAGGTATTCTTAGCAGGACTAACATTTGAGCCAGATGTAATTTGATGTACATGCACACAATTTATCTTTGTAAATGTCCTAGTCCTTTCAAGACGGATGCATTGTTAACCGGTAATGCATCATGAGTCTGACTGCTCATTCATGCAATAGACTCTCTCCAAAACTTGTCCCGAATCCCACTACCAGCACAAGCCTTGATCAGAAAAAAAATCGGTACCTGAGACAAGGCGGCCAGGCTATAGATAGCTGTGGTTGGGACGGATAATGACAGCCAGCTATGATTTAGACTGCCTCAACCACCGGGTGCAGAGAAAAAAGATAGGTACAGCGGTCCAAATAGGTCACATCGAGTAATGTGGCCATGAATAAGAGAGCAATATTAAGGACCTAAGTGATCCCTGAATGACCTTTGACCTCATCTTTTTCCCAACATTATCCCCTTGTCTCAAGTATTTTAGATACCCAAGTATGAACTGATGCCTCACAGACTGCACTAAAAACTTAAATTGAAAAAGTGTCACCAAAGGTGTATAACTAAATGTGACACATACAAATGGACACACAGACGGCACCGATCACAAGGAAATAAGGTCTTTGGAATTAAACATGTGCAACAAACATGAGAAAGTAGAAAGGTAATTAAAGTGCACCTATTGAAATTGTTATTAATATACCTCTCATAAAATCATGTATATACTACTGAAGGAATAGCTCCATCACTATTACTACTCTCTGAACTGGCGGGGGTTCGTTGACAACGTCAGCTGCCACTTAAACTTTTTCGCTGCATGATCTCTTTCATCTTCATCCTTTTAGCTTCTGACCGCCTCCTCCTTAGCTTGGTGGCTTATGATTATTGTTTACTTAACTGTTGGTGACCGTTGACGGGGTTACCACGATTGGGGATGTGGGGGGCGTGTTGCGTCTTCCTTGGTACTTTGGCGCCCATGTTGTTATCAGTTTGCTGTGCTGGTGACATCCGGCTGAATATTTTAGGTTAGAGGGTTGCTCCGTATGCAACTGAAAACCAATTTTTTTAATTTTTTTATATAGATAAATAATAATTTAGTTCAAAATTTTAAAGAGAGCTTCACTAGGTTTATTTATTACAATTTTGAAGCGAGCCCTCAGATATGTAAACCCACAGTGATTAACCACTCTACAAGGGGTATCTCTCCAAACTGACAGGGCGGCTTGGACAGTCAGGAGTTGCCACCCTGCCCTTTTTCGAAACTGACTGTTATAACGTACAGGAGACTCTCTGCGTATAGAAATATAACTTAAAGAAGTGAATCATGTGTATTACGGAATAGCCAATTAACTGATTTCTCTCATACACAGCCGCACCAGGTTGTGTTATGACACCACTTCGCGCGTCATAAGTGTTGTTGCGCAAGCACGCGCACAAAAATCTGGCATGACAACATTATCAGTGGCGGAACCAGACCATATGTTGCAAATGGGGGGGGGGCAAGAAGAGGTGACAAAGGCATTTTTTTGAGGGGGCTAATCTGGTCCGTCTCCATAAGACATGTACAAAAAGGTCAGTTCATGGGGGGGGGCTGGCGGGGGGAAAGGGGTTCTGTTTGGGGGGCTTGCTAAAACTACTTGAAGGTTGATAGGAAATGTCACCAAGGACTGAGTGTATGTCAGGCAAATTGCTCAAGACATGCGGTGTGGCAATAACAATGACTTCTGTTTTCATGATTCATCTGCAGTTTGTTGGATACTCAAAGTGTGTATTTAGATATATACAAGAAGAGAGCTTATTGAGAGCATGATCACAATCGCCCAATATCTTGGATTAAATTCACAGTATAGGCGGGTGTCATCAGGAATAAGTGTGAAAAAACAAACATGAGACTGATAGATTGCACAACAGGATGTGTATACACACTAGACAACCTTGTGTCAATAATTGATCCCTGTGGGACCGAGTAGTGTGTGTCTAGACATAGCACCCAGTAATAGCACCCAGTCTATTACGATCTTTAAGATAGGTTTGAACCATTTTAAAGCATTACCAGTTATACCAAAACGATTTTCAGACTATTTATTCAAGATACAATGATCAATGGTGTCGAAGGCTGCATCATGTCAAGCAATACTAGTAGAACGACTTTGCGATAATCTAGAGATTGCAAGATGTTATTTCTCACTTGCAACAGAGCAAGCAGTCTTGTTGAATTGAGGGCTTTATAGGGATGATAGCTCACCAAGGTTATGGCACTGACATGCTGCAATTACTGACATGAGAGGCAAGCCTTTTCTATGGACTTTGGCAAGAAAACTCCCAAGGAGGGCAGATTTCCAGCGGAGGGAGACCTCAATTTCAAACAAATTGTGTTTTTTGATATAAATGATGCTTGTCCACATAATAACGCTACTTGAAATTGCTAAGCTCAAATGGAAGTTATTCATATTGAAAACACAAACTTGTATAAATTCCGGATCCCGAATTTGTTATACACAGATCCTAGGGCAATTTATATTACACATGTTACTGCATGGAAACGGAAATCCGATTCGTCTCAAAACTTTGGTATTGGGCATTTTAGATGAAATAACCTTTAGGTTCTAGAATGACTAATAAACAAAAAATTGTAATTCAAAAAAATCTTGACGTCAGCCTTTAATTGCTAAACACAAACGTTAAATACTTAGTGGCCTCATAATATCATATGACTTTGCAAATATGATTGACCCATTGGGGGTGGTGCCCAAAAGTGTGATTTATAATGAAGTGCATATGCTCTTATAATGGGCACTCCCAATTCTGGTTACGCGTTTCAGGAGAATCCTCAAGTCTTGTTATAAATAGGAATCTTGTGCTCTCTATTACATGGGACCGAGGACGGGATACAAATCCATGATTTAGTACCAACGGTAAAATCTGGTAAGTGGACCTACCGGGGTCGAAGGGTCTTCAGCACCAAGTCCTAACCAGTGGGCTATTTTACTCTCCCACACAAGAGTCCAAAAGGGGTGTTTCCATATGACACACTTATGCATTTGGAAACTGAACAGAATGGAGTTTCCATAACCCGACACATTTATAAATTCGGACACCCTTCACAAATAAGCATGTGTTATTCTGTTAAGGTTTCCGATTCAAAGTGTGTAAGAAAAATGGTGCGTCGATGGGTCAAGTTACGGAAACTCCTGAATAAACCTACCTGGTTCATATTATCTTTATGTTGAACAGTAGATGTTTGGCTGAGATTTTTCAGTCTCTTGTGTCACATCACAACAGAAGCTTCTAGAACCAGCATTAACAGCTGCTGGCTGTTGAAAGTTAGTCGCCGTTGCGGCAACCTCAGTTGAAGGTAATATGCACAGGATGATCTTGAAGGCCGTAGTGATGTTCCACCAGAGCGGCGTCTTTTTTGCCGGGGATGGCACCGACTTTGCCGGTGATGTCAGGGCCTATCTGCAGTGATGCCAGCTGAAAGGGCCGTTCGTCTCGATGCTGCAAGGTTAATGAGGGGCTGATTTAGCTGCCCTCATTGTGTGTTAACTTATCCGAGGTTCTTCTGTCATGTCCGTATGAAAAAAAGAGATCACACAAGGGTCATTGCTTATTCCCTGCTTTTCACAAAGGGACACTATAGAACTTGGGAAATTGATGTCAATTTGTCCTTGTGAAGACTAAAAAAATATAAATATATTTGCACAATTAAGGCTTTTATTTTAATACATAAAGAAACATGCTATTATTTTTAAAGTCTGTTGTAACATGTACATGTAAATACAACCTGTTTTGAAACCCCCCGATTCAGGATAATAGCTATATCATTAAAATAACACTACACTCCTAATACATTAAGGAACTTGGGAGATGGCTGAAAGCTACGGCGGGAATAATTTAATAATTCATGACAGAGTTCAAATTTGAAGGCATACTTGGATCTCCCATGAACACCTAACACGTTAGATGCTCTGGAACGAGGCACGGCTTGAAATTGAGTGAAATTATGGGGTAAAAGCAGACAAAAGCAAAGGTTAGAAAAACTCTTAATCGCCCAAAATGGCAACATTTCCCATGGACCAGACAAACAACATCTACAAAAATAATGAATCTTACATTACATAGATAAAATTTTAATTTATTATATATAGCCGGGCTAAAAAATGAGTTAGGGACACCTGGAAGGAGAGTTTATCTCATGTGGTTTTTCTAGATCAGAATTTATGAGGAATAAGAATAGGTAGGTAAAAGGCCGAATCCTGAACGCCATCCTCAATATAGGTGGTTATTTCCGGGGGGTCAGAAAATAGAAAATCATATTATTATGGACATATGAAAACAAATAAGATATTCTGACAGTGTAATGAACTAGAATTAAGCTTATTCAGGTATGTAGGTATAATGTACTTGATGTAGTCATGAGAAGAGGGTAAAGAAGTTGTAGTTGGACATATATCAGTGTTAAAATGTTGATTAAACCATGTATTTTGATAAAAAATTTACAACGTTTGAGTGTAACAATTAGGTAAGCTATCGTCCGTCCCACCACATATGAAAATTGTGTTGCCATGGAAACACAAAATCTGATTCATCTTTTTGTTGTGGTATATGTAGTGTAATAACTTACTTGTTCTACAGACATAATTAGGAGCCATTAAAACAACAACTAAGGAAGATGCAACGGAAAAGTGCTATAAATTCCGTCCCGACCACAAACAGTATTTTTGGCTCTGACCCTGAGCACTACTAAAAACCCAACTGCGCCACCTGTATGGTCGAGCAATAGCTAAAATACGAATCAGCTGTCGAATTCTGCAGCCGAATAATACCACAACACAGCCCGACTAGTGTATGACCATGATGACTGTACTATTCTGCCACCACATCCTTAACATGCAAGTTTATTCCGTTGAGACGGCTGCCGAATTCATAGGGTCAGTGGCACAAGACAAAAATCTTCCCACAAAAATGATGGTTTGGGGTTTATTCCGTATGAAATGCGCCGTGGTACACGATTTGGCACTCCACAACTCTCCAAGTCCTGCTAAGATGACTTATTGGCCTTATCTTTATCAACCTGACATATTTTACTGGCTCTCAAAGTCATGACAAAATGAACTCAGGGCCGATGTAGAAAAATTATGCTGAGTTAATGATTCTCTAAATGAGTCATGTTTAGCAAATTTACTACTTTTGGGCTGTAAGACATCGGTAGACAACCCTTTAAATCTTTTAAGTAGTTTTCAGGAAGAAATATAGACTTTAAAGAGCAAATTTGATGCACTTTTCAGAGGACATAATTTTCACTTCACAGACTAAGTCCCAAACCGGAAATCCAAGTGACATGAGACAGGTGTAAGGATGCATACATGTGCGACCCAATTTGGTTAAACATTTAAAAACCCATGATATACTTCCAGTCGCAGTCGATCGATTTCTGCTCATGAGGCATGCGTACCATGTGATCATTGGCGTCGGAACCGTGGCGGACAGAACGTACAGGTTACCGTCCCAATAATTAATGCCCCGCGCCCTGCCCCCCCCCCTGCGCTTCCAGAAACACCATTACGAAATTTGCAAGAACCCTGCAATGGCTCCCTCTGTACTCCTCCCACAATTAAGTTTATGAACTAACCACGGTCGCTATGCCTTGCAGAACTCTATAAAAGAAGTGGCGCCCCTATAGTCACCATAAAAAGTTTATAATAAACGGTTCCTGCTTCTTAGAGCATACTTGAAAAAGTAGTCAAAGATGGCTCCTCTTAAAATGCAACGACATGACTGAAGTCAACGTTCAACACAAAAATGTCTCCTAGTGACCGCCCCCATAAATAGAGGCCTACTTGCCTGTCCAGTGAAGGAATAAACAGACGCTGGCTGCCTTAAAACAAAATAAAATGGTGGGGCGCTAATAGGCAATAGCACCCTGTCAGTACTGATGCTGCCCCTTGAAAGAACATTCCGGAAGAAGTACTGCAAATGGCACCCCTATACTATTAATACTATTCATCCAGTCAAGGAATAATTGGATGCCGCCCCTTTGAAGCGCAAAGAGCAATAAGAACGCAAAAGCAACAGCGCCCTGCTGAAAGGCTCAAGCATTTTATGATTACCACTCTGATCTGTACAACTCTGCCACACCATATGGAACAAGATTGTCACAGTGTACAACTAGAGTGAATGAGGGCTGATGCCGCCCACTATCAGCAAATTGGCCATATGTCGACGATGACCCTAAGTTCTCTTTTGGTTATCCAATGAATTAATAAACTGATGCGCGCCCTTAGAAGCAAATTTGTAGAGGTCTAACACAGCGGCGCCCCTTACTGGTTATCCAATAAAGTAATGAATTATGCCTTAAGAATTAAGCATTTTTGCAGAAGTCTAATAAGCAATTGGAGATGCTACTGGTCATCTCCATGAATCAAACGGCTGCCGCCCGCCCCTTTAACATGTTGAAAACAAAACTGCGAACGTCTATGCATAATGTAATGAACTAATGTGTCTATGGCGGCCGTTAACAGAAATTTACAAAAGTCAACAAGCCACTGGTCATATCCACTGATTCAACTGATCCGCCCCTTGAACATATTTGAAAAACAACTTATGTCGCTCACTAGAAATAATTGGCAAAAGTCTAGATACTCGGCGACAAGTTCCCCCAACAACTTGACGAGCACGTTACTGTGGTTGAAACACAATCGTCTCTATTGGCTGTTGGGCGATCGCTGTTGTCTAGGCACTTACTTAGAACTTGCCAATCAATGGGATAAAAAAATTGCAACGCGCTGAAACTTTCCCGCCCACTCTACAAAACCGCGAGTCAAGGTTTTCTGTCCTGTATTCCTGATTATCCAATAAAGTGATGAACTTGTGTCGCCCAAATAAAGCAAATTTTTGCAGAAATCTAACATCATTGGGCCATTTTTCCCATCATCCCATTAGTCTAAACTGCTGCCGATACCCTTGAAAAAACATGGCAAAAGCCTAACAAGCAATGGTAGCCCTTATACTGGTTATCCCAATGAATTAATGCCTCCGTTAGAACAAATTTACAGAATCCTTGCTAATTTTCAAAACAAAAATTGGGCCTTTGGGTGAACTTTTAGCAAAATTTTCTAAAATAGGGGTCTTTGGGTGGATTATTTTCAAAATACTCCCCCAAATAGGGGGTGTTTGGGTGATAGTGGTGACATTTTCAAACAATAATGGATACACAGGCTGACCACGATGTCTGAAATTTGTTCTTAGAAAAAGTGGTGCAAAGAGGAGCTTTCACCCTCAGGTGGCCCTAAAAAATCGAAAGTACCTGATTTTGTGCCCTGATGTAAGCTTTATCCATTCCATCAAAAATATCTCCCCATCTGAAAAGGGATTTAGAGCTGAAAGTGTTTCTTTGGTTTAAAAAGTGTTAAATTTCTACTTTTGTTATAGGAGCAAATACGAAATTCACAATTTTACCTCAATTCTTTTTTCAAAAATATAAACAAATTAAAATCACTCTCGTTTCCTCTCTTTTATTAAGACATGTCTGTAGTCCAAACACAAGGTAAGCACTGTATTGACAGGTGTCTGATCTGTATGAAAGTACTAATATGACAAATATTTGGGTGCCTGAAATCTCCTCGTTGCACCTTTAACAGCCATAACCGTCACTTCCAATGGAGTGCTCCCCACCGGAAACGATGCCATCGCATTCGTCAGGCATTCGTCATTCTCTGAATGAAGGCTGATGTTGCTGCTTTTTGAAGAGGTCTCAATCGAAAGCATTTGCTAATTTCAATTATGTTCTATCAAATTTGGCATGAGAAACTCGTTTTAGAAAACAAACATTTCTAGTGGGTGTCACCTCCCGCACAATCAATTCACTTACGGTTTGTTCAAATAAAACTTCAGAAAATGTGTTTTGTGGAAAATGAACATTGACAGGGTTCCGAGACGGCCCACCCCCGCGCCACTTTTTTTGATATATTAAATTCCATGTACACTTTACATACTTGTGTCAAACAAACGTAAACCCATCATTTTGTCAATTTTGCTATAAGCAAATTATAAAGTGAACCACTTAAAAATTTCTCCCAATGTTTCTATTCTTCAATTTTGTATGAGAAAAATGTGTTTTGGGAAAGCAAACATTACTAAACCGCACCTGCCCCCGTTCCGCTTTATATATAACTCTCCCTGCCTCGATTGACTTATGCTTGTTATAAAAATAAAACTTACACATTACCTATTTTTTACTTTAAAGGCCTTTGATCTTATATAATAACATTGTGAATCTTTGCTAATTTCAAATTTGTTCCATCAATCTCCATGGAACCTGTGAATTGGAAAATAGCATTGGGCAAGCACTACTCCCTCCTCGCGCTGAGGGACCCCCTTCACATACCACCCCTTCCGCTTCATATATCAACTCTCCAAGATCAATTGATTCTTATAGGTGGGGTAGCCCTTCTTAATCATTCAGCTCCCTGCGGGTTCTCCGCATACCAGACAGCAGCGTGCTTGGTTTCAAGATGTAGGTGTGTCAAATGCTCGCCTTGGTCTTACCGTGCTCCTCAAGCACCACAGTGTAAGCATCATCAAGTGCATCCTTAGCAGCATAAAGGTTCTGCTTGGAGTCTTCTGTGGATTTAGTACGGTCTTCTTGCCTGCAGACATCAGTTTTCCTCTGGCTTTGCTGACTTTGTCGTTTAAGGCAAAGGCAGTAGTCGTCGTCTTTTTTCTAGGTAGCATCTCCAATGCCATTTCTTTTGTTGGCTGAAGGAGGACACATACTGTGCTGGAGTTCTTGACTTCAAGCTCATCACAGTGTTGAACGTTTATGAATACTGCTACAGTAATACTGCCTCACAAAGCCTTTGGCACACACATCCCCCACTACCTTCCTCCAGTCATTGTGTTTCCATGGGATCTCTGGGAATGGGTTTACTCTGACGATACCTATCTGCTCCAGCCTGCAAGAGACAATTATGTGATCAGACTTCAACAGTTCAAAAGTGTTTAGCTCTTAGTTCTTAATGCTGTTATCCACTTCTTTCTTGACCAGAATATAGTCCAGTTGGACAAGTTCTCCATTTGGGCGGGCCGTGATTCACAGTCTAGTCTACCTGCTTGATTTTTTTGGTATCTTGTTTTAGTGGCAACAGGTTAAATTGTGCCATTAAGTCCCCTCTTCAGGACATTCCATTTTTGTTGGACTCGTTGTTGCAAGTTGGGGACAGCGCGTCATCAGGCCCAAGCTTAGCATTGTAGAAAAATCTCCAGGGATGTACAGAAGATTATGGGCTGGACCTGTACTGGTGGCAGTGGTAAGTTTCATGGTATTAGTGAGAGACAGTTTTTTCTTATCTTCTGGATCGTCGTTGTGGGGGCTGTTACAGCAAATGACTATTGTTTCAGGGTTACCCGGCAGTTTCAAGCTTCAAGATGCGCTCATTAAGGTTGACAAGGTGTTGTGTACATGACTTAAAGAGGCCTTTGGTGATAAAAGAAACCACACAACCTCCTGTAGCTGCATTTCTCTTGTTCTCCAGGCAGAGGAGCTGGTATAGTGCATAGGCCATGGATATTCCCTGTAGTATAGGTTCCTGTGAACAATGCGGTGTTCTTGTATGCAGATGACAACGATGTCATACATTTAAAAATGTGCTTCATGGACGAGTTCTTCTTTCTTGTCTGTTGTTGATAGTGTCTGGACATTCAATGTGCTGATTATGAAAGCATTTTTGCATATAACAAAGTGCTCATGTATCTTTGTCAAATCAGGGTGGGAGGACCGTCCAGGTAGGCTTTAGGACAACCCATCATGCGTATTGGTATAGACCATGTTGACTCAGAAGGGCACAGACTTCATCAGGGGGCTTTAAACCTGGTGCTACGTTGTAAACATTCATCTTTGTCGATTAGCTAAATAGTAGCTTGGATTCGCCAGGTCTCTTTTTTCCTGTTGGCGAGGTCCTTTAGCCCTTTGTCCTTTTTTCACGGTGACACTCTGCAAGGCAGGAGGTGCCTTTTCTGTCAGGATGGTCCCTTAGCCTTTTCGCACACACGAAACCAACCTACAAGGACATCAGGTACTATTTTAAATCATAGGTTGGGATTGACCTAAATACCTTAGGACAACTTACTCAATAAAGAGATAAAGAGAGAAGGATTAGTCACAAGTCACCATTGGTACCACACACTGTTGTTTACAAGACAAAATAGAGGTGTCGGATGCTGTCTCTGTTGTGGGAAAAGTCCTTAAGACAAACCTTCCCCCATCTCCCATCTCCGGTGGGGTTGCACCTTCATCACCGCCATACATAGGGATCTGTGGTCTTGTACCCAAGATAGGCATCACTAATTGATTCGTGATTATCGAACACCGAGGATCAAGGCGCCTCTAAATCCTACAATGGACAGAAACCTAGAATCCCAGACAAGCCATAAAACCAACCTGCCAAACCAACCTAATTGCTCATCTGTCGAGCCAACAAGATTGATTCACCTATCCTAGCCAACTGGGTTGCGAAAGGATGGTAGGAGATGAAAGGAGTAAAGAAGGTAGAGTAGGTAGGGAGCACCCGATGGACGAGAATCCCACTGGGGAATCCAGCACAAGCATGTAGCGGTGCAGGCACTCATGCATTTTCATCTGTTTATTATAGGCAGTGGCAAAAGTAATCTTAGAGCTCCTCGGCACTAGGTCGGTGCTACCTTTTTCTTGAACAATGAGAGCGGCTTAACACATGGTTTTCAGCACTTTAGTTCTCTTCTTGGAAGCCTTAGTGTCAAGAGTTCAAGAAAAAACGCTAACCTTGATGAACCTTTCTTCATCACAAGATAGCAGACACCCTTTCTCATCCAAACTGGCCCTTTCACTATAGAGGAGCTTCAGATCTGCTGAAGAAACTGAACAACACAAACCACCGGTCCCTACAACATTCCCTGCAGTAATCTGGAAAGAATCACGCTATTCCCGATGATCAACATCATTCATCATTCCTCGACCAAAGAAAGGCGACCTCCAACAACCCCCAAACTACAGAGGCATCACACTGTCACCCACTGTCCTCTAAATCTAACACTCCATGGCTGCTGCATACAGAATCACTCCTCCTCATATTGGATCCCATTCTCAGACGGATCCCAGAATGGTTTTCGCAAAGGCAGATCCACACACCCCCAGATACTGCCTCAGAAGGATCTTAGAAGTGTTGAAAATTTCCAAGAGAAAACCTCAATTGTGTTTGTCGATTTTTCCAAGGCTTTTGACATTGTAAACAGGGTATTATGTGCATATTCTCGCCAATTACGGTATCCCAGATGAGACTGTCCAAGGCATTGCCATCATGTTATGATAACCCATATAACCCACAAGGAGTCCTACAACTACTGGAATCCTCTAGGAGATACTCTTGCCTGCCTATCTCTTTGTCGTCCGTGGTTGATTACATCTCAGACAGTTTTGACATCATGAACGACAAAGGACTCACCCATCAAACCCAAGCGTTCTAGACGTCACCCAAAGTCAGTATCTCACAGAAATTGACTACGCAGATGACTAGCTCAACAGCTTGATCGATAGTGTGGTGCACAAGATTCTACCTAACCGCACTCGAGAATGCTGGCAACAAATTCGACCTCACAATCTAAATTCCAGAAGAACGGAAATATGCAACCGTCAAACGAGAAGTTTATTCAACTGCAACCTATCTGTACTACGAAGGGCCGGTAGCCAAACTCAAAGAGGTCAAGGACTTCAAGTATCTAGGATCCTATGTGCCGACACGCAGAAAGACTTCCTGTCACGAAAGGACCAAGCATGGAATGCCTGCAATAACTAGACCACTTGGCAATCTGGTATCTCCAATTCCAATTCAACCAAGCTTTTTAGAGTCTGTGTAGAGAGCATCCTGTTATACGGATCTGAGACCTGGACCATGAAAGAAGAGCTACACAGCATAGACTGGATGGCACCTACACCAATTAAGCTTCTTATGCGATTTTCCAAAACATATCCGGCGTGAGCACAAGAACCAAAGCCACAGATAAAAGGAGATATCCCTCCAATTTCTGTTGCCCAACGCCGGGCACGATTTGCAGGTCATTGTCATGGCGAGTTGATCAAGCAGTCTCAGACGTCACTTTGGAAGTTACGCAGTGGCAAAAAGGGGTCGTCTCCCCTTTTAACTACATTGATGTGATTGCCTCGAGACATCCAGCAAGGTCCATCTGACATCCCAAACTTAATGACAAACCAGAGACATTTGGCGTACTGGTGAATCGCATCTCTCGGCTGCGGCCGTTAGATAGATATAAATATTGACTTATGGGTGTGTTTCAAATAAAACGCTTCCTCATTAACTCATTTTATTTTTAAGACCGTGATCTTAATGACTATATTATTCATATAAAGTCCAACCTTTGCTATTTTCAATTGTTTCCATCAAATTCATAGAGTAGAAAACGTACTTTGGAAAATAAACATTGCAAGGGTTCCGCGCCTCGCGCGAAATGGGAGCCACTCTCCCACATCGCAACCCCGGCCGCTACATATATGAACTCTCAAGGTCAATTGCACTTAATGTTTCGTTCCAATAAACCTTGCCCATTATATATTTACTTTTTAAAGACGTTGATCTTATATAACTATATTTATTATAAAGTGTATCCTATTGCTAATTTCAATTTGTTCACACTCAATATTTCCAACGAGAAAACGTGCTTTGGCAATAAACATTGCAAAGGGTTCTCTCTTCGCGCGGAAGGTTACAACGCTTCCTCCACCCACCCACTTAACATTAAGAACCTAATTTTTTTTAAATCTTCTGGTGTAGGACTACTTTTTTAAACAAATGAAGTTGCATCCTGTGACTGCGCTGTTTAAAACTGTTAAAATTGTCCATAATGGCTTTACGTATGTGATTTACAGTTACCTAAAATAATTAATAAAATTTTCGCCCCCGGAAGGGGAATAGGTAGGCGCCCCCACCACAGCGGTACGTCCCAAAGTAGAATTTGCTTCCGACGCCGATGCGTTGTCTTGGTCAATATCCAGTAGTTGCGCCATGCCCATCGCTCGCTTTGACTGGAAGTATGTCATAGGCTTCAGGCAGGAGAAATTTTGTAAAAATTTGGAAGTGATAGCACCGCACCGGACGCGAGTCCTAATTCATGCAGTATGACGTATACATAGTGTGAATATCACCCATCCAAATGTGTGGATCGGCTTTGCCCGCGGCAACCACTCTACCACACACAAACGTCTATCTAACATTGACTTCAATCAACCATGTTTGAATCACTCGTTCCTTGGCAATGCTTACCTGCAATAGATCCTAAATGCTAACCTTCCCATACAAACGTGTGTCATAGTAATTCTTAGCAATTCAAAAGGTACATATCTTTATACATTTGTCAATTTCAGTTGTAAAACGTGAAGGACCAAAAACGGAGTAATAAATCCTGAGTGAAAGTGTTAACTCTCGTGCAAGCCAACGAAAATCCATGTGGGATGACATGCACTTTGACCCCGTGTAGATAAGTCACACGTGGCACGTATTTTCCGCGATAATATTTTTTGCGATTTTTTAAGATGTGAAACGTTTTTTTATTTGGGTTTAATCTTTCTTTGGCCAAAAAACAGAAAATAATATATACCTTATGAATCAAAAACACTTCGCAGTTTTTATAAAATTTTGCTTTTAGCGCTCGGCAGAAAACATAAAAAAGTTGAACAATAAAAGTGAAACATTTTTCCTTACAGTATGTGACTGGTGACCATGGTTTTTAACCTTTCTTATTCCGCTGAACACAGTAGTTCTTTCCTTATCGTATTTAGAGGTTATTAATCAATGGAAACAGTATTGCAATGGATATTTAAAAATGAGTTCCTAATAAAGCAATTTATAGTCTTTCATTTGAAACCCACTAGACTGAGAAGTTAAATCCTGTTACGCATATAAAATTTTGTACATTGGTGTTTCGGCTCCAAAGAGGTCACGAATCTATCTGACCTCAGTTCAGCAGCCCAGTTTAATAATTTGTCAGACAAACAAATCTCTGTGTAGCACAGAATAATTGTCTTTTTTCACCTTTTTCGATGTTCCTTTTTAATTCAGCTGGCAAAATCTTGTTATAAAACTGTCCGTCAGTTGAATTTGTATATCAGTGGACATTTTTTTTCGTAATTGTAAGTGGAGGAAAGGGAATATTAAAACAGGTCACGAACTCGCTTAAACCGGGTTGAAGAATGATTCAATGGAGAGATTTCTGTGGTAGTGGGTTATATCCTAAAATCCCACTATCATATTCGATTGTGTAGTGTGAAACCACTGTGCCACGTCACGACCGGGCGATCAGAGCTAGACCCTTCATACAGTAGTATAACCTCTACGCTCTTTTTTAGTCGGCTTAGGGTCCCACTTTCAACTGACCTTACGGGCGATCCGGTAAGTATTTCACACGGTGTAGTCTGTGTCACAGACTGCACAAAATATTATCTAAAATTATACTACGCGAGAGATTAACGTTTATCAGTCCGTCATATAGCGAATGCATGCAATGAAACAAATCTCAAATATCTCCGGAAACCGACAGGATTCTATGGAGATTTTTGGCAGTCATAGGGTCGGTCGGTTTACAATGTTTTGTTTTGAATCGTATGTAATTGGGTCTGAACCTATAGAACCTAGCAAGAAATGGAACGTATATGTTCTGGATTCTATCGGTGCTCCCA
>JAMKCH010044173.1:0-11591 GCA_023653785.1 Ophioderma brevispina | reverse complement strand
CCAGCCTCGATGATCCTCCTGACACTTTTTATGTTCTGTGATTAACGGCAAACAAAGGAATCGATTTTAGGTGTATAACACTTTGCGACAAACTATTCAATTGATTTCTGATATGAAGCCTTACATATTCGGAATACAAAAAAGTTCATGGAAAAGGGTTAAAGCGTCATTTCTGTTGAACCAAGTTGAGCATTTCAGCTGTTAGTTTTTTATCCAACACATCCCTCTCCAAATGAATTCTTACATCGACAATATGCGTTCTGACAGGATTAAACGAGAGCATCAAGGATGCTGTGGCTATCCAGATTGTGGTGTTGAGTGTACACTGAAGTGAAACCACTTATAGGTAGGTCTACAAGCAACAAATGGCATGCTAAGTGTTGATAATTCCCCATATCCTAACGTGCCTTAACTGAATTTTTTCACTTTCGAAAATTCACGGCGGGGACCCGTCTAATGTTTTTAGGGAGAGAGAAATTGCCCCTTAGATCTAACAAATAATGCTTACAACCTTTTTGCGGTGATCGTCAGGTGATGGTAGTCATTTCGAAAAGGATGTTAGGGCTATAGGCCTATTAGCCAGGAAATTTGTTCATTGTTAAGGCAAACTCAAAAAAAATCAAGTTTGTTCCAGTAGTAAAAACCTAAATGTATAAAATTTAGCACTTTTCATTTTAATTTTTAAAAAATAAATTGAAAAGTGTTTCTTAACAGAATTGCTCAAATTGGCTAAATGCAAGTAAAGACAGTTGCAAATCATACTTGACTGCCAAATTATTAGTTTATTAAAAACAAACCATATTGATTTTGGATCACTTAGAAATCTATAATTTCTGTTTTTGTCAAAAATCAAATCTCATCCTTAAATAAAGAAAAACAAACAAATATGGTACAAATGGCTCCAAAATTAAATTTCTGTGGCCTAATACTGGCAACAAACTTGAATCACCTGCTGATGCCACTATCCATCACCCAACCCAATCACCCAACCCATTGGATCCTGAATTCATCAATTACCTGACACCCCACCCATAAACCACAAACTCCACCACAACCATGGAATACTGACCTTGTCCTTTTGTCAACCACATATTTCAGTAAATACATCAACCAGGGGGGCAGCAAAACGCTACAAGACTAATTAAATCTGTTAAAAAAATAAGTTTAGCATTTATGCTTAAGGTGGTATATCAGGGTATTAAAACAGTAAAATTAGATGACATTGCGAATAGGAAGGGCTTGGGTCGGCCCAGGCCGGGGATTCGTAAAAGAAATACTTACAGTACAATTAAACTGCTGTTTTCTAACTGACGGACAACTTTGAAGAAAAAGGAACTTCTTCCATTTGACATCTTCCCCAATTTTCAATTCAGAAAGTGAAGAACAAAATACATCCTTCGGTCAGAATTGGGAAAGAGTTATTAAACCCGGATCTATGTTATGAAGCTTAAATTGCATTTGTATAGCATTCCCCTTCCTGTCAACAACCAATACTACCCAAATTAACCCACTTTTTTAGGAGAAAACTTTCCCACCTGTCAAACCAACGATTCATGAAAAAAGTATTAATCACTGAGCTGTAAAACTAAGTACTACAAAATTTATGTTCGTACCGAATCTTCTGCAAATTTTGGTCTTTTGTTTTTTTCAATTTTGGCTTTTAATAAAACCTGTACCGGGGGTCGGGGGGGGGGAATTTGAGTTGAGCCCCAAAAAATGGGTTCTCCGAAAATAGGTTTCAGAAAATTCCGAAAATGAGCTGCGATCTCCCTCTATGTCTAGCTACTTTTTGAGGAGTTTTGAAGCAAATTTGGTAAATATGGCTTTGGACATGGAAAGTAGGGTCTCTGAAATGAAAATGGTTCTAAAATGGGACTGAAA
Source organism: Ophioderma brevispina (assembly GCA_023653785.1). Lineage (NCBI taxonomy): Eukaryota > Metazoa > Echinodermata > Ophiuroidea > Amphilepidida > Ophiodermatidae > Ophioderma > Ophioderma brevispina. The sequence continues at coordinate 9,710 of JAMKCH010044173.1, read as the reverse complement.
AAGAGCCTGAAAATGAGGGACTTATAGGCGGTACATAACATACTCCCCCAATGTGAAACCATACTTCCTCCCAATGTGAGAACCCCCTCCACAACCTGAAAATTTCGTTTTTTACTTTAATCTGCGTTTTAAGTATTTCTAGTTTCTAGAAACACTAAAAAACATAAAAATAATAAACAAGCACACACACACACCAAACCACATGCAATCACACCCACACATAGTCGGGAGAGAGGAGAGCTAGGGTCCCATGCACCATGATTATATTTTATAACTACATTTTGTAATCCGTCAGGTGTCTAGTGGAAGGAATTTGATGTCACAAAATTAAATATTGTCCCATGGTGGTTCCTTTGGCAGCCATCTTGGCGGCCATTTGGATTCTGACCCAAAAATCGATTATAAACCTAACTTTAAATAGGAAACAATAGGAAAAACAAATGACACCATTTTTTGGGATAATTTGAGCATGAGAAATCTAGTGCGAGGGTTATTTTCATGTTCAACAAGTTGGATACTATAAAAAGCCGAAAAATTAAAAAAATGCTTATATATCTTCTTGTTTGACTAATGTAAAGGGAGGTCGTTTTGCCTACATTGGAGATGTTTATATTATTGATGCTATTTACTATTTTCCTTTCTGGTGCAGAACGTAATGTAGTCTTAGCTAAGACTTGTGTTGATGAACTACAATCATAAGCATAGTTTGTACAAAAAAACTGTCTCGGGTCGAGACTAAAACATCCAAAACGCCCTTACTGTAAATTTTTGTATGTTACATGTGAGTCCTATTGAGCATCTAAATTTCATGCCGTTCAGTAACGTTAGGGGTCCGCCATTGGCAAGCTGGGCTCAGCTACATAGCGTGCTGATAGGTTGAAAGAATGATGTTCAATGAATCATCATCACGTGGGTGGTGGTCTGTTATCCACATTCCGGATAGCCTTGATGATGAAATTGGAAACAACTGTCTATCATCAAGGCTCTACCAAAACTTCCAATACAAACCAAGATCGAGTGAAATGTAGTTAAAGGCAACTACTGAAGCCCTCAACCCACAATCCACCTCGTCAATGCACATACCACATTCTCCCAACCTTTTTGCTATGCCTTCCCACAGCTGTTTTTCAATCAGAATGTATCTTTTTTGTTGAAAATTGGAAAGGAAAGTACATGGAAGAATTGAAGATGCATCAACTATCCGGTATTCACGGACAAATACAGAAATTAAAAGGATTCTAGTTGGAAACATGAATGAGCCTCGAATACTAGAACTAGAGCTATATCATCTACTAACATGTTTGCAAGGCAAATACTTTGCAAGAGAAGCGAATTAACACCAGCCCTCTCACACATCCTTTAACTGAAGTAAACTGCGTGATAGCCAAAGCTATAACCATGCCATTGAGACAGAGCAGATCGTATAAGCTGGTGTGCATCTGAAAAACATCCCACTGTTGTTGTAAATTTTTCATATTATTTCATTAACACATTGTTATTGCTACTGACATCCCCTCCGCCGTGTTTTCTGTACATACAAGAATTCAAGAGGTCTGCTTCCCCAATCCAGAGTACAGAAGTGGGACTTGAGAACCACCATATCCATGAACTTGATTGCTTTTGCCTAGATTCATCCAGGTGACAAAGGCTCGTCTGCAGTGCCAGCATCTGCGATGATTATTAAGTCTGGTGTGCAAAGACAGTATGATACATGCCCTGTTTCTTCGTGGTATTAATAAGGAGGCAATCAAAATCAAGTCACTTCCCTGGCCTCTTACACGTAACAACCTTGATCAAATCATCAGGTGAGCTCCTCTCACATGAGCTTTCCTCTCACGTGACTTTTGACTTTGACAGGTTACTCCGCAATGCTTCAGTGATGAAACCAAACACGTGAGCTCAGAACTTTTTCTTTTCTGGATTTCGTCATCTCTGTGATGCAGACATAAAGCAGTGCGCATCACCATAGATATGAAATCCAAAAGGTCTTGAGCCCACGAAGAAGTGATGGAAAGTTGAATATCATTAAGAAGATAGAGTCTGGAAAGAGCGTATGGAGAGATCACGAAGAGAATGAGTGGGGTCAGAATGTGCAGGCTGATGTGCTTTGAAAGACCAGTGTGAGAGGGTCCGTCGGAAAGAGTGGTGAAGGGAAATCAGAGACCTGAAAACAGGCGGCTGGACCCTCGAATGTGATGTTGAGATGATTAATTGTCGATTGAGATAGGGATTGGTGTGAAGGTGTGGAGTTGTGGCAGAGAGGTGTTAGATGGAGGATGGATGCTGAAGAATGGGCGGTGGGTGTGGTAGTTCCAATTTTTAAAGGGAAGGAGTGCAATGAGTTGTGGTGCTATAGGGGTGTGAAGTTGCTAGAGCATGCAATTAAATTTGTAAGAGGGTACTAGAGAATAAATTCTCAGGATGTGAAGTGGATAAAGGCGAATTTGGTTTTATGTCAGGGAATGTAGATGCATTGTTTTCATTTTGAGAAGATTGTCAAGAGGAATATTGAGCTAAAAGGAAGAACTGTATATGTGGTTTGTGGACTTTTGGGGGCAATTTGATGAGTACCGCCGACGTGATTGTTGAGCGAGTGAGACAGAGAGTTAATACCAGAAGCAATGGTTAGAGGCGGTGATGAGTTTGCATGAGGGAGCAAAGACAAGAGTTTGGGTGTTCATTCACGAGGTTCTGTACTGTCGCCATTGATATTTGAAATTGTGATTGAATGTGGTTATGGAGAGTGCAAAGAAGGTAAGGGGTGGTGGAAAAGGTGGAACAGTTGTGTGACAGAGAGAGCATGAGAGCGATGTGTGATGTGATGTGAAGTTGATGGATAGGAAGAAGACTGCTGACTTTGATGCAGATGTTGGGTTTGGAAGAACATGGACTGGTTGGTGAAGGCGAATAGTGTCCGTTGGTATGGGCACGTGCTGAGAACGGCCGACGAGCATGTTTTAAGGCCTTTTGAGTTCGAGGTGGGCGGTTTGAGAAGAAGGGGAGCGATCAAAGAAACATGGAAGGAGGTAGCGGGTTGGCGGATGGAGGATGCAATTGAATTTAAAAGGGTTGGGGAACAGGGTTTGGAAGAAAAAGATAAGGGCGTTGCTACCAGTGTGAGTAAAAATCGGCCACCCCGTTTTACGGAACAAACTACTACTACTACGTGGGAGGATTTCATCTGATGAATTGAATCGCATGGCCATTACGTGTAGTAGACCGGAAAGTGTGCTTTGACTTATCTAATGCCTTTTTCCTTGATAATTCGACGCAGAACAGGGCCACATCTCCCTCACACTTGTCTTTGTACCCTTGCTTGTATGCATAGGTCATGCTGGCATGTAGAATAAGTATATATGATACATCCTTTGTCTCCTGGATTATTCTTGGCAAAAGCAATCAAATCATGAATATCGTGGTTTCAAGTCGGGCATTCAGCTTCTCACTTCGGTACTCTGGATTGGGAAAGTCATGTCAGTAACACAACCTCGTTCTGCCTAATAACTTGTCTTGAATAAATAAGAACAGCATGGAATGCCCTTTAGATGCACAACAGCTTTACAATCCTGCTCTGTTCTCAAGGCATGGTTCGTAGCGTCGGTGTTATCACATATCTAAGTGTTGTACTTTATTTAAAGGATTGTTGGCGATCGTACTGGTGGCATTCGCCCTCTCTTTCAAACAGGATCCGTCGCCATGCTATGTCATATAGCTCTAGTTCTAGTGCTGAAGGCTCAATATGTTCCAGCTAGGATCTTTCAATACTCCTGTTTTCTTCTTTAATACTGTACGTTGATGCGTCTCTCAGTCCTTTCCATGTACTTTCCTTTCCAATTTTACATAAAAGATACGCTGGAGAAACAGCGCAGGTGGTTGATAAAATTTGTACGAGAGATTGTTGATGTTGAGCTTTGTTAGTTGAGCACTACATTTCAATTGAGCTTCGTTTTTAGTAAGTTTTGGTAGCAGCCTTGATGATAGCCAATTTATTCTAAATCTTCACCATCAGGCTCTCCGATGTGATGCCAGACATCATCCATGCGACAGTGTGAATCAAGAGGTTCCATGATTCCTCTGTCACAAATGCTATGTAGCTGAGCCAGGCTTGTCGCAGTGGTGGACCCTGGCCTGCAGCGTGAAATCTAGACTTCAATACTACGTATGGAAAATACAATTTACAGAGGGCGTTTGGCAGTACTTCTGCTTCTCCCACCGTTATTACTTTTGTGGTTTTGGCTTGTTTTATCCACCGCTCCACTACTACTATGCTCAATTGTTAGTTCACCAACACCAGTTTCTAACCCAATACTACAATAAGTCCTGCATAGATCAATAACATAACAATACCTCTCATTACCCAAAAAGAGCTCCTTTTACAAAAAAAATGGTTATTTATTTTTAGTTTAAATAATCGACTTGTTTGAAATCATGAAATAACTTTTTCTTCTCAATGGCTTTCTCATGCTCCAATTATCAAATATGGTGGCATTTGTTTTCCTATGGTGTCTAGTTAAAAAGTTAGTTATAATCGATTTTCATCAGAATCCCAGCTGGCCGCCAAGATGGTTGCCAAAGGACCCCATGGGACAATTTTAAGTTTTGGGAAATCAAAATTCATTCACTAGACACCTTGAGGATTCAAAAATGTAGGTTTAGAAAAAAATCAATGGGGTGGCATGGAACCCTATCTCCGACTAAACTACACATGCACACATAAAGTAGCAACAAACAATCGTTCATAAAAATGATGAATTGGCATTCAAAGGAGAAAAGAATCACATTTTAGTTGTCCTACAAGAAACTTTCTAAATTTTAAGAGTAAATACCCATGTGTGACAAAATCATATGTTATTGCACTACCTGTACCTACTACTAGTGTAAATTCAAACAAAGGCAATTGCTATTATTTAAAATAACCTGGTGTGACAGGGTCTGAGGGACCCTGGTATCTATACCAACAAACATCCAGGCCAACACACTAACACTTGACAGGTCCAAAAAATGGTGCCCTGTTTCTTGGAGAGTAGAGACCCTACTAACAATACATGGCAAAGAGTCACCAGACAATTACAGTGAACCAGGGGAGTATTGAATGTCTCACAAGAAATGTGTTACAAGTGTTACAAGTGTAAAACTTTCTGTGCGTTTCTTGATAGTTATGCCCTGTTTCTTGCATGTTAAGTATTCCAAGGGGTCGGTGAGGGTTTTTGGGCCCTAGAGACCTTTTGCTCGACTCGTCCATATCACTGTTTGTTTTTTACTGTGTCCGTAATGGAAATAAAGTTTGATGAACATATTGAGCTATCACCCAGCACTCTGGTATAGACTTACTTCGTAAGGCCAAAAACAGACTATAAAATCATGTTATTTAGGTAAGCTTAACTCATTTTCTTGAATTGTTTTATCCAAAAATCGTAGGGGGCGTTTAGTAGAGCAGGGGCGTTTTGTTCGGAACAACACGGGTAAACTACATATTACCCCAGTTAACTGCAATGCAAGTACTTATAATACCAATATTTTAATTTGAACTCCGTTGTAATAAGTACAGATACGAGGACGCTTGCTGCTACTTTAAGCTATTTGTGCTACATTGTGATTTGCAATCCTTCATCCTTCTTTTGACTGACATCATCCTCTGGCCTACCTCTATATTCATTTGTTTTTCCCAGTCAAAATAAAGGCAGCGCAGAAAACAAAAAAAATACTTTTAGCTGCTAGCAAACAGGAAGCCATGCAATTCAGACCATGCTGGCCAAATGGACAACAAAAAGACACCTCTGCCAGCCCTGCTTGGAGTTTGGGAATCGTTAATCAAGCATTTCGAGGGTTGACAGAACTGATATGGCTGATCGTGAAGGGAGAGCCTTCCAGCTCATTTCATCAAATGCAAAATAAAGGCAAGTTAAGCAACCTAAATGCATGAAGCTTCCCTAATTTATTCACTGGCTTAGTAACTCGTGAACATATCATTTATATGAAGGTCTAAAACACGATAAGGCAAAAGTGTTTAAAATACTTCCTGATTGAACATACTGGACTGTAATCGTGAAGAGGTGGAGAATGATGAGGAAGACGAAGACTTATTTGGACTTTCAAAATTTCTTAAAAGCGAGGACGAATGAAGGTAGAACAGATCAAGAATATGGTCAATTACAAATCAGAATATGGCGTTACGAATTTGAAAATTTTGTAGGCAAGTACTCTTGGAATTTGGTGCAGTTTTGTGGAATATTGGTCATTCTTTTGGCAGTTTTACTTAGTCATAAAGAGGGTACCAGCTCACAAAATCATACCTTTTATTCTATTTCTTAAAAAAGATTATAATTAATGTCTGGTAATCTTTAAACTAATTTCGTGATCCTTATGGCTTAAATACAAGGACTGCCATTACCCAGTGAGAAAAAATGACCCACTGAATGTATTGTAAAGAACATACCACGAGGACAATGTAGCAAGCCAAGTGAATTAAATTAAAGGATATACACGGGTTACTCTCCGTTCGTGGATGAGATGGCTGAGGGGCGTAGCCCGAACCATTCTCAGCCACGAATGGAGAGTTACGAGTGAATATCCCGAACGTGAACACACATCTGGCCGTCACACCTTATGCTTTTTCGACTCCATTATTTTGCACGAATGGAGTGTTTTTGAAGTTAGTTGCCCATTCACAGATAATCAATTACCGATTGAAGCAGGATAATGTATTCAAAGGTTGGTAGGAATGGTGTGAATTAAGGGTCTTTGAAAACGCAAGAATACGGGACAAAGCATTCTGTGATTTGTTGATAATGATGAAGATTTAGTTTCATTATTGATCGCATTTTCAAGGTCCCCGCTCAGCCTTCGTCTGACAGATGCAATTTTGGTAAAGGTGCGTGGTTTGATGTTGTCACATTTTGCTACAGAGTGGATATATATGTACATTTAGATTGATTACTCGTCATTGACTTATATCTGTTGATACTATAGAGTAGATACTGCTATGATGCAAATTATCGGCTGAATGATGTAAACGGGAGCCAAGATGTGATCTCAAAACCTATTTACCACGGCCTGTATAGGGTCAAGCAGACTCCAAGAAGACCACTGTGTGTGTAGTAGTGAATTTGCTATACAAAGTGGATGTATATATGAACCCGTACCTTGGAATTACAAGCTAATGCATTGCAACTATGAGGCAATTGCCCTTGTTTTTGTTGTATTATGATATGATTTTGTGTTCTAAAGAATAAACCTGGATGTGGGATATGAATCCCAAATCCGAATCTGAGGGAGTTATGGATTTCGAAGGATGAGGATCTGTAAATAGGCTGTATCCATAACCCAAGGGGGGAAATATCCAGTAAATGAAGCTGCAGATCCTAATTCGGGAATATTACTGATCGACTAATGGCTCCATATGGGGACAAGATTCATCGGTATGGTATTTTTCTCCTGGATATGCTAAGGATTAATAGGAACTGGTATAGGGTTGGAATGAACACCCACGAATGTGTGTACAGCTTTGCTCAGTACGTATTCAAATCCCGCAACCCACAAGGACAGACATAGGATGCACAGCAGATGTTTGGTGGACATCATTTTATAGTGTAACTTCATTTGACAGGAGTAGCACTACTTGCATACAAAGGACTTACTTACTGGACAATGTATAAGTGCAATTGTGTGTGCACTCTTTGCACACCCAAACCATAGAAACACATGATGCGATCCATTCAATATAAGGGCAATAGGTGAGTGGGGTGAGAAAACTACTCCTTGAATCTCCTCTTGTTTCTCATGTCAACAATAACAGAAACTGAAATTTTGTTGCAACAATTTCCAATGTCTCTTGATTGTCTTGATATTGAGCATTGTGAAAAAAATTGTTCTAAGGATGCATTGGGATTCATTGGTATCATGCATGTCTATGTGATTCTATGGAAGTCGGGCTCATATTTATTGTATTTAGGACGGATGAGGCATGTAAAACAAATGAAATTTGGTGTCCACACTGCTAATGGGAGATGTATACAGTGGTTTTCAATACACTCCCTTGTTAGGGGTTATATCCCAGTAAACATCAGATTCGATCGGGGAGTTGAAGGTGCGTGTGATCTCGTTTTTTCCTATTAGGCCCAAAATGTCGGCTTACGCTCGTATTACAGGTTTTCAAATCGCAATTTACCGCATTTGTTTTTTTTCACGGAAAGTTTTTCCATTATTTTAATCGTGGCCGACTAAAAATGTCGCGGGAAAGAGTTTCACTATCGTAACCCTTTAAAATGTACTAGAGGACAAATTTGTTTTTATTTATGACATATACTCACAAAAACACTAACCCTACAACCAAAAAAATTTAAAAAAAAATTGTTACATGTACAACATGAAAACCTGGTAGCGCATAGGACTTAGTGACTTAAAGGCTGCAACGAGAGTTTTGAGGCACCCAAATATTGTGTCATAATAGTAATTTATATAGATTAGATTACTCAATAGAATCTCGCTTGTATTTCGCTACAGAAAAAGAAATGCCTTTAAAAAGACAAAAGAGGATTTTTGATTTGGCTTAATATTTAAATTGTAAAAAACATAGGCTGCATTTTTGTATTGCTCTTATAGAAATTAGAAATTTCCAATTTTTGTATACCAAGAAGAAAAAGAAACATCTCAGGCTAAGCTTTTAGATGGGGATATTTTTGATGGAATGGAAAAGCCTTACATAAGGGCAAAATTCAGTACTGTCGATTTTAGGAACACCTATGTGAAATCTCTCGTTCACTTTTAATTGGCTCGATAGAAAAGCATGCTTTGATTTTTCTGTCGTGCACGACGGAAAAACAACAGCATACTAAATTTCATCTTATTCATGAAAGACGGTGTATTCAGCTTAATTATTCGTTTCATGTGTGATCGAATTATGATGATAGGCATTTCAAGTAATGCAAAAAACTCAGGTTCGAAAAAAATTGGGCGCTGCTTCCTAGAAATGTTCCTCTGTTCTTTTTAAAATGAAAAAAAATATGAAAATTTTACGTGCTAATTCATGAAACAAAACTGAAATTCAGCATCTACTTTACACAACTGTTACGTAGAAAAAATTAATTATGATTATGATTGAAGCTTAGATCAACTCACGGGGAAAACCAATAAATACATATAAAGAAAACGCAACAAAGATACCAAGAACCAGCAAGTTTCGGTTAGATTTGACAAATTTAAAACAAACTAATACTGAACAAAAATATTCTAGCATAGTCCACGATAAATAAAACTCTGGGAATTAAATGAAATAAAACAAGGACATGTAAAAGAAAGATCCAAAATAAGTCAAATTTCAAAAATTCCTCTCAAACACAAAGATTTATATAGTTGAAAAAATGTATTGAAATACCCGAAGTATCCATACAAAATAATTAAAAAAGTACGACATTCTTGTGAGATTAATAAAATTACACTAGAAAAAAAATAAAACACACACAAATAAAAAGGCAACAGAACCAAAATTAACAGTATGGGTATGATATAGTTATTTCATGTGATTTTTATCAAACGCCAAATATATTATAAATGTGCCCATATTGTTAAATACCGGCTTTGAGTTTTCCTGCATTGTTTGTGCGAATGGAGCGAATGTATCAAATAACACGCCATTCGTAAAAATCGGCGAAAGCAGCGCTTTCTGAGTACGAATGGCGTGTTTATGGTTACTTTCGCTCAATTCGTGCAAA
>JAMKCH010044172.1:0-11626 GCA_023653785.1 Ophioderma brevispina | reverse complement strand
ATATAATGGCCTTCACACCAACCCCATCTGTAAGTTTTCGCGCCACTATTTCAACCTGTTTTGAAGTGAGAGTAAATGTAAGTTTTGTAATCCCCATAGAGTACTGTATAAAATTAATATTGGTCGACCCAATGTGGCATATTTTGCTCATAACATCCAAACCAACATCCTTTAGCCCTAAGATTTCACATGGTAAATGGAAAATTGTAGCTTTTCTCTGATACCAAATTTTGACCACTTCCGTAAAATCTGGGGGTCCCAGGGGATGAGGCTATTAGCGATCAGACCATTGACCTTTAAACATAAAGGGACATGACTTGTATTCCGCTTCTTGGGCACCACCAACCACCAGCACAGTTACCCTCCTCATTACATTAACTACTTAGTGCATGTCGTTCCAATAAGCCTTGAAACCATTGCATATACAGAACTGCACATTTCCTCATTTAGAGCCAAGTGTGAAAAACCCATGTTTTTCCAAATTCATCATGAGTATGTAAAAATATTAATGTGTAATTAAAGCTCCATAATGCAACAAGATCTCGCAACTATTTTTTTTTTTATGGACCATTTGTGTCATCAACAAACAAAATCTAAAGTTAGCCAACCAGGTAGATTTCAAACATGATTTGTACATGATGAATACTGGCCATCTTGTGTCCAATGGTTGACACAAGAAAGCTTAACTCACCTAGGCCATTTTGATATTTTGGTGCAAAAATAATCTGCAACACCCACAAATTCTGAAACCTTAGTCTTAATTCACTTTTGTTGCATATAAAGCACGACGCACTGACCACATCTCCAAGTGACACCAACAGACCCTTCATCGGAGTTACAGTTTTGGTAGTGAAAGCGGCACTGGCCATTTTCAAAAAAATATGAAATTTCTTCAATTTGCTTAGACTGATCGTTTTAGGGCATTGGCAAGAATAGAGATTATATTTTACCATAAAAAAGCCAGAAGCAGAGAGGGACAATAACCTGCATTTATAAGAGGCTATAGACATCCAGTAATTTTGTAGGCTAAGTCCCCATAAACAAAATATTTTTGATTCACGTTCCGCCCGACCCAAGCGGAGGGACACAACTAGAGGCCTGGGGGTGGGGGGTAGGGGCCACGTGGCCAGGGAAAGACGGATAAAGAGAGCGATAGGGAGAGCGGGTCCGTGGCGGTGGAGGGCTGGGTGGGACCCACAACCAACAGGCCTCCCGTGTGGAAATTAGGTGCCGGCATCAATTTTTTTTTTTTTGATACTTTCCTCAAGAGTGATTCTTATCCCTCAATCATTTTGACCAAGAACTTTTCCTAAGCAATCATCACTCTGGACCAAAGTTTTTATCAAATGTATCATTATGAAACAGTGGAAAATGATAGTTTAAGGTCACTTTCTCCCGACTTTTTTTTCTTTTCTCCCGACTTTTAGCAAAGTCGCATTTTCTTTTTTATTTAATTACCCAGTTGGCAAATATCCCACAACAAAGGTATAGATGTCTCATGGTGTACCAGATAAGTATCCCAGGCAAGTACCCACACTCTTTATTGAAAGGATTTTGGTAGTCTGGGTTGTTGCCCTGATTCATTTTTTTTGGTTCCAGCTGTCTACAATCCTTGTAAAATTTGAAATATGCAAAATGGTCATGTGGGTTGTTTTGACCCTTTCCCGCACCATAGAGGAACCCAAATTTAAAACCTTTTCACATGGAGTTTTTCAAAAATAGTGTTGCCAAATTGAATAAATATCATATTTTTACTAAATTTACTAATACTAAATAGCAGGGGACATGGCGTGCTATATACCCTGCAATGTTTGAATTTCCCGCACTATAAACCCCTATCCGTGTCACAAATTGATAGATCAATCAAAGTATCAAAAAAAAAAAAAAAAAAAAAAAAAGGTCCCTCCCTCATCAACTTTCGAAAAGTCTCCGGACGTGACTCCGGACGTGAATCAAAAATATTTTTTTATGGGCCTAACTTTGATTGTTGCCGGAACTTTTCAACAAATGTGTCTATTACATGAAATACGTACTCAATGACTCAAACTCATTGATATCAAAACCAACAAAGGTCACAGGACCGTTCAAACAAGGTGCAGCTTGAGAATCAACTCTGGCGTGTGTTTTCTTGTCGTACACGGCCATTTCTGTGTCGTCTTCTGAATTATGTCGCCGGCGACATTAATTACAAATTATAAAATTCGTTTTCGGGTTACCCATAAGTGCGGCTGATTTGGGCTTTAATAATTTCAGTGCAGGAAATATATATAAAAGCTTTATAACCAAAAAAAATCAATTTGAAAAATCTAGAAGGCGCAGAGTTTCAAAAGTGCCAGATCTCTTTAAGGCCCGTTCTCAAGATCATTAATCGTTCATTGATTTCTTTTCAACATCATACCTGGTACTTGAGGTCCACACTTGCATATCTGGCACCAAGATTCTCTTCGCCAAGTCTTCCTTCACATCTTCTTGGGAAAACTGCTCCTTCACTTTTCCACACTGAATACATGGCCCAAAACTGCCACCTGTATTACAAATAAGACATAACATTAGGATTAAAGGAAACCTATCAGTGATTTACTCAATCAGAAAATTTAAAAAATACATGTTTTTTTTTTTTTACATGTCTTTGTAAGCCAAGTATACAGAGATCCTAAAATATCAAAGTTATTAAGGCAGGTTATATAAAAATAACTATAAAAAATTTCTGTAATTTGCATTCGGAAACACAAATACACTTAAGCATATTTTACAGACTTATCCTACCACTTTAAACCACTTCTTGCAAAAAATTGCGAGTATTTTTATTGTTTTGTGGATGGATCAATGATAGATGATTGGTGTAAGGTTCAATGATATGCTGCCTAAACCATCCAAATGTCATGTTGCATGTCAACTTTTTAAAAAATTCCTGTCCAGTTCCCACAATTTTCTCTTGGTGGTTAAGTTCTTCAGATTGTCGATCCACATGAAACTACTCGGACTGGAAATTCAAAGTAACCGGGGCTGGGACATCCATGTTAAAAACCATAATTTCTCGACTAGCAGACGCGTATTTATGATATATGCTCTTCACAAATATATGCTGCTTTCCAGTTTGAGGACATGCTGGCCATTTTCAAACCTACAATCCGCCAATTTGGAGGATGCTTGTGCTGTCTGGCCTCCCAGCGCTTACTAAACATCAAAGCTACCAGACTGAGAAGATCCAAAAACGCACTTGCAAAAATTATTCTTGGCGATGACTGCCAGGACTTACGAGTCTGCTCTTACGTTAGCTCAACATCACTAGTCTTGCTCCACAGTAGGGACGTCGTACCTTGAAAGTTTGGCCAGCAGGGTCTTCAACTCAGAAAGACATGCCATCCTTCTTCCAGAGCAAAGAGCCATCATTCATAATCTTCGTCGCGCAACCGATTCCCTCAACCCAAGTGTAGAACTAGCAGATGACCAAACCATCCACCATTCCGTTCATCATCAATATGCTCAATTGCTTCTCTGGACCCATTTAATTCATTTTTATCATACCATTGTATTATGTTGCCTAGGTTCTTAGCTTGGTTTTTTATGATGTATATTTATGTATTAGTTTTTGCTTACAATCACTACCTTTGATGTATGTATTGACGTTGTAAACGCGGCTTTTCGAGCTATGCTGCCGATGGCTTTTTATTATGAATAATTAAAGAAATAAATAGTGTCCAATTTTTAAGTCAACGAGCTTTTGTTTATCAGCTCTATGTATGAAAATTATATTAACTAGACATCAATTTCCCCAAGATATTACAGCTTATAATTGTCTCTGTTACTTTCACTCAGAGCATAAAATGCATAAAATCTGAACCTGGGCAGTGCTTCGCTGAAAAAGAATGTGAAAAAAGACGACCCACTATACTTGTATTGCGAGATGTTCGGTGAATTCAAAGGTGCATTTCATGATTCAAGCACCTTGAATTTCTGGTTCACTAGATATCCTCGAGGGAAAACCTTATTCACAGAATTTTAGTTGATTCTGATTCTGTGCGGTTTGGATTCCATGAGCAAATGATTGTTTCCCATGTTCCACAGGCCACTATGCAGTACTTTCTGTCTGTTTAGACAGAATACAAATTGCAAACTTTTTAGAGATGCGACCAAATTTGCACGAAGATTAGGTACCACATGGATTACTAAGGCTACACAATTCAGGGTATATAAAAATCCCAAATTTTTTGGGGGGGTAGTCCGGAGACGAGGTTTGAAAATCACAAATGCCCTTTTAAAAATTAAAGCACATTATGAACCCTGTCAAGTGTCAAGGCCAGAAAAAAGTTTGTCTTTGACCGCATAATTTTTTTTTTTTAGGTTTTTTACTCATTCGAAATTTTTTTAAAATTCAGAAAAAATTAAATTTTGGTAAAAAAATGGAAAAAGTGGGTCAAAAAAAAATCTTGCATTTTGCATTAAGCTTTTTCTTTTAAAAAATGCATTTAACATTGCAATTTTTCACATTTCTTCTGAGACAAACTTGTTAATTTTTTTGGCCTAATCCTGTTTCAACACTATTTTTCTTTTCTTCCGAATACATTGGCTATTACCTTAGTTTTGGCAGTTCCCCATACCAATCCAACCTGTCTCTATCTGTCTTAAAAGTGGAACTCCACCCTTCTCTCTGCTTCATCCTCAGATCTGCTAGGTGAGGAGACACCAGCATGCTTTGTAAGCTTACCAGGTTATCCTATAGGATGCAAGAAATGTACAAAATAGCGTGCTATGAATGATGAATGGGACAGTAGATCTGTCCTCAGATCTGCTAGGTGAGGGGACACTAGCATGCTTTGTAAGCTTACCAGGTTATCCTATAGGATGCAAGAAATGTACAAAATAATAGCGTGCTAACTTGAATGATGAATGGGACAGTAGATCTGTCCTCAGATCTGCTAGGTGAGGGGACACTAGCATGCTTTGTAAGCTTACCAGGTTATCCTATAGGATGCAAGAAATGTACAAAATAGCGTGCTATGAATGATGAATGGGACAGTAGATCTGTCCTCAGGTCTGCTAGGTGAGGGGGGGACACTAGCATGCTTTGTAAGCTTACCAGGTTATCCTATAGGATGCAAGAAATGTACAAAATAATAGCGTGCTAACTTGAATGATGAATGGGACAGTAGATCTGTCCCAGGTCTGCTAGGTGAGGAGACACCAGCATGCTTTGTAAGCTTACCAGGTTACCTATAGGATGCAAGAAATGTACAAAATAGCGTGCTATGAATGATGAATGGGACAGTAGATCTGTCCTCAGGTCTGCTAGGTGAGGGGACACTAGCATGCTTTGTAAGCTACCAGTTATCCTATAGGATGCAAGAAATGTACAAAATAATAGCGTGCTAACTTGAATGATGAATGGGACAGTAGATCTGTCCTCAGGTCTGCTAGGTGAGGAGACACCAGCATGCTTTGTAAGCTTACCATTTTATCCTATAGGATGCAAGAAATGTACAAAATAATAGCGTGCTAACTTGAATGATGAATGGGACAGTAGATCTGTCCTCAGATCTGCTAGGTGAGGGGACACTAGCATGCTTTGTAAGCTTACCAGTTTTATCCTATAGGATGCAAGAAATGTACAAAATAATATAGTGTGTAATTTGCAATGATAAATGGGGACAGTACTCTCAAAAAGAATGTTTCATTACAGAGAGGCCATTCTGGATTTAATGTTCTGTTCAACCCCAAATTCCACAAGTATTTTAATTGTGTTAAGTTTATTCAGTACACACCAGCCTTTAAATTTTTACCTTGGCTGGCAATTTTGAAGAGTGATATGGCTTGCAATATTTTTGTTTAAAAAATGTGTTTTCAGTAATTTCCCATTTTTAAACAAAAAAAAAACAGAAACATTTAAAACTTTAATAATTATTAATGAAAGTAAATTTTATTTAATACCTGCAGTATGCGTAATGTAAAACATTTTAGATGTAGGTCAAATATTTGGTGCAAAATGTCTACCCAAGATAAATACATTTTGGGAACCTACCAATGATTATTTTTTTTTCCAATTCCACTCAAACCCCCCAAAGTTTTTTTTTTGGGGGAGGGGGTCAAAAATTAACACCATTATTAGAATCTTGAATTGTGGATATGACCAAAACATAATGCCAAGCACTTTTGATCCCAGCGTCCAGTGACCGCTTTGGTAAAAAAATTTAAATATCTAAACAGTGCATGAACGATGCCAGTAAACCCATCATTGGAGTGGTTAGGGAAAGCATAGTTGTGGGTCATAGGCATGGTAGGGTCATACAGGTCATTGCCATATAGCCATGGGTCTGGCCAGTAGTTACTTGAACCATTAGTTATCTTGAAAGCGGATCGCTGTGGCCCTTGCTGAGATGGCTGCTGAGGGCTATTCCTTCCGGCACTTTCCAAGTGAAGTTCTGATGACTCAGGGTGGTGTTGGGATAATCCACAAAAAATTGCCTTAACATTCAAAATACACCCACAAGCATTAACACACCTTCTTTTGAGCATGATTGTTGTGATAATAACCAAAACTAGTGTTAGACTCATCCTTGTGTATCGTCCACCACCATCCAGGGAAAATGGTCTCAAAATAAGTCAATTCCTAAATGGTTTGAACTTTCCTTAATGAGATTGCTCTTGTTTCCCGCTAAAACTATACTGCTGGGTGATTTCAACGTGCATTTGACCTCCCCCCTCTAAACCGGAGTCTACTCATTTTTGGAGATTCTACTGCTATTGTTTTCATCAACATACTATGGGCCCTACCCATAAAGATGGTCACACCTCGGCGGCTCATATCTCGTCTTGAAGATGGAGTATTGCTGGGTGGGACCATCTTGCCTGGGCTGGGCTCTGATCATCATTTGATTAATTGTACGATTAGCAGCCAGAAATCACCATTCATGAGAACTATGGGCACCATTAGAATATATAAAGAATATTGACAAGACTCTTTCTCAAATGACATTTCATCCCCATGATTGGCAGTCTTGACCTCCGTGAGGTGGCGCAGTTGAGAGGTGCTGGTAGAAGTTGAGGACTTTAATTAGTGTACTCGATCCCATGCACCTCTCAACAGTCGTTCCCGCCCATTATTAGAACACGATCACCTTGGTTTATAAGATATTGATGATGCAAGACGTGAACGTAGACGTTTAGCGAGAAAAAAGGGGTAAAAACTAGAAATAGTGTGGATGCATACACTGTACAATCAGTATTGACTGGTAAACTCATTCATCATGCTTAGGAGGTTTATTACAGAGCAACAATTAGAAAATGATAACAACAAAACCATGTTTGCTACCTTGATAAGCTTCTGAAACCTTAAACTAAACAACTTCCTAACTGTAATTCAGCTACTGGACTACTAAGTCGCTCATTTGCCAGGTTTTCAGCGACAAGGTATAAAAATAAGACGGACCTTGATAATTACCAGGCCAACTCGCATGAATGATCCAAGCGGGACAATACTTACATGGATGAGACCATTCCAATACATGAGACTTTAATCCAGTCAATGTTGAAGAGGCTAAACCCAAGGTGAATGTCAACTCCATCAAAAAGGTTCCTTAGGACACTGTTTCCATTGGTGTGACTTAAGGAGAATGTGGCAAACTCTGGCTGAGACATTAACACTGATCATTAAAAAGTCTATCCGCACTGGTATTTTCCCAGCTAAGCTCCAGGAAGCTGCCGTTGACCACCCATTCTCAAAAAAAAGCCTTACCTAGACAAAGAGGTGGCTCAAAAAAAACTATCACCCTGTGTCAAATATTAGCCGTGTGTCTAAGTTCATGGAGAAAATAGTGAGTGCCCAGATAAACAATCATCTTGTCTCAAATGACAGTTTCCAGTCAGCACAAGAACGACACAGCACTGGAAACGGCACTTCTGTTGTGTCAGGACCGATATCCTCAATGCCATTCACAACAGTAAGGCAGTGCTATTGTGCTGCTAGATCTTTCCGCAGCTTTTGATACTTTTGATCATGCCATTCTTTTGAATAGGTTACGTGATACTTTCAAAAGTCAAGGTATGCCTTACAGTGGATTCGTCTTTACCTGCAGAACCGCTCTTTTCGTGTGCCACATTGGGGATTGCAATTTCAAAAAAGCATCATCCCCTTTCGGTCTTCCTCGGGTTCTGTGGTCGGGCCTCTCTTTTCATAAGACACATACTGTATCGCATGCAATTCATCCGGAAGCCACAATATTGCTTACACATGTATGCTGATGATTTGCAGCTCTATTTGACATTGATCCTAAGTCGATGGTGATGCCAAACATGCTGTTCAAAAGACTCTCTCTGTTGTATTGATGAAATTCAGTGAGTGGATGCGCTGTAACAAACTCAAATTGACATGATGAAACAAAACAGAATTTTTCATCGCATGTTCATCATTATTAAACAAGTCGCCTCAAAGATATTACCATTAGGGTCGGGACATGGCTGTTCCCCGTCCTCGGCAATTAGAAACTTTGGTGTCGTGTTTGATCTGACAATGTCTATGACTGAACATGTAAAGGTCATCAGTTAAGTCTGTAACTTCCACATTCGTAATATTTTACCGGTCCGCCGCTTATCACATTTGAAGTTGTCATCATATCATCCGCTCACTGATTTTATCTCGCATGGACTATGCCAATTACTTACCTGTGGTATGGAATGTCGGCCCAGAGATCGGAGAAAACTTCAGATTTTGCAGAATAGAGCAGCAAGGCTGGTGTTCAGATCTGGATTGAAGAACACCACCACACCACTCCTAAAGAGCTCCATTGGCCTACCAATTAGTGAGCCGCGTTGTCTTTAAGCTATTGGCTTTTACTTACAAGGGCATTTCCGGACAAGTGCCATCTTACTGTCCGAAGTACCTTCTGGTAGATTCCTGGCAGGACAAGGATTGCATCTGCAGATGACAGATTGCTCTTCACTGTTTCCCGCACAAAAAGGTCAGTGGGTGGCAGGGCTTCAAGCAATGCGGCCCCTAGGCTATGGAAACCTTTCTTTTGCCTATCTCTGTTCACCACTCCAAGTCCATGTTACTTTAAGGAAAGCTCTAAAATTTCATCTTTTCCTAAGAGTTGATCGTGTGCTTAAATTAGTTTTTTGTTCTTGCCTCGCATTATTTTAATTTGTGCAGCTGTTTTCTTTTTTATTTTATTTTATGTCTTGATGTTAAGTACGTATCTCATGGTTCATCTTTTACAATCCCTGTTGTATTACTAATGTTTTAGGCTAAATAGTAATTACTCTCTATTTTGTAAAGCGCTTTGACCTGGTTTTGAGAAGGCGCTTATCTCAAATCCGTTTGTATGTATCTGTAAATGGGTGGCTATACAACGTAACTTGGAGTTTTGATAGGTTGTGTTCACAGGCAATTAGGGTCATGTAGGTCAAAATCTGCATATATGGGTCCATAGAAGGGCATTCTGTGCATACCATAAGAGTTCTGGCCGGTGTTTTTTTTTTAACAGTATTTACATTTGGCGGTCCTTGTATTGGCTATCACCTGTGTGTTGCGATCACCTTGATTGAATGACCTCGGGTTTTGCGGTTCCTGACCTGAACGATCCCTGATGTCCTTGTCATAGCTAAAATTTTCGTCCCATCACAAAAGTCTCGCCACACCACACCAAGTTTCTCCCTGGGATACGACAGTTTTTACCTCCATTTGACCGCCTCCGTTGACCCTGAATGACCTTGTTGTGACTTTAGATTTGTGGCATCAACAATAAACCCCTCTCTCAAGTTTTCATGTCCATATAAAAACCACCACCAATGTTTCCCCATTTTGACCTTTGAACCTTGAATGACCCCTAATATCCCCACTAGCTGAGCATAAAACCGCTAGATGAGTATACTGGAATGTTTTCGACCAAATTAGCGCCCCGGGTGCTTCATATCCCGATAAGTCAAAGCTGGGTATGAAAGCACGGCCAGTACCCAATAATGGCCCTACACGACTTTTTACGCCCAAATAACCCCTAGAAAACGTGACCACCAAAGTGACGGCGAACTCTACCAACATACCGTTCATTCTCATGTATATCACCTAACTCTGGAACCGATTCCGAAGGAACTTGCCATGTCAAGACACTTTCTCTGTTCAAAAAGCGTCTTAAGATTCACTTATTTGTTTAATATTATTATTTTCTTCTTTGTATTGTGAGCGCTTGTACCTGGAAGGCGCTATATCAATGCTTTATTATTATTATTATTAAACTTGTACTGCGAAACTCTACCACCACACCAAAACTCATATCCATACGTAAAAGCATGGCCAAGCTAACCCGAAAACGACCCCTGAATTACCTTTGAACCCCAAAATGACCCCTGAAACGTGACTTCACAAAACTTGACGGCAAAACTACCACCATACCAAAACTCTTATCCTATATCAAAGCACAGTCCAAGTTACCCGATAACACCCCTGGACGCTAACATCCCGCTGCCATGCGGCCAATACGCTACAGCGAGCAAAAAACAACATCGGAGTATACTTCTTCACATTTCGGCCTTGGTAGCAGGAATTGGCCTGCTACTTTTGTCATCAAATAGCACGATCACGGACGGTCATTATCTCAAATTAACCGGTCTCATACATAAGATAATTATTAAAGTATGAAATTTTCTACAGTTGATTTTATGACGTTGACTCTTATATGAGTTTGCGGACCAATTTTTGGAAAAGTTTAAGAAGTGGTGACGTCACAGCATTGCGAGTTTGACTTATTATTTTTTGCCCCGGGCGAACCACACCTCATGATATATACGCGCTACGCTACGCATCCGCTTTACTAAATACGTGAAAAAGGATCGCATTTTTCGCCATCGGACGTCGTTTTGGGAATAAGGGTAAATTTTAAATTTGATATGATTCGACCCAGGAGCGTTTGGGACATCCTCCTCATAACGATTTTATATCCTACACCCACACACCCTTGTGACTTTGGTCTAGTAATCGGCCCTTTAGCACGTTACTTATATAATTCTCTTATTGTTCGAGATTAATTTGCAGTCTACGATAGTAGCAGGGGGTAGGACATGCCACCTAACAGCAACAGCGAATTCTAAAAATAATAAAGATAAATAGGCCTCCGATAATCGGTTGTGAATAGTAACTCACCACGTCCCAAACCTTGCTGCAAAACTGATGCCTATCAACCCTAATACCCTGACAGAGGGCGCCATGGCTACAGAGCTTGCGCTCTGTAGCCAGGCGCACATATACGCTCTAACCCAAACCACCATAACTCCCCACCCAGCCAAAAAAACGATTGACATCTGGATTACCTTTGACCCCAAAATGACCCTCGAAAATGTGACCACAAACTTGTTGGGGAAATCTACCACCATACAAAAACTCTTATCCCTACGTCAAAGCATGGCCAGCTACCTGATACGACCCCTGGATACCTCCGACTCCAAAATGACCTCAAAAAACAACGATACCACAAAACTCGTACGTCGAAACTCTACCACCATACTAAAACTCATAATCCCTACGTCAAAGCACGGCCAAGTTTATCCAATAACGCCCCCTGAATGACCTTTGCAAGCTGCCACATTGAGATTTGGAATCGGGAAGATTTGATCTTGGAATCGGGGAGATTTGATTGAT
>JAMKCH010044171.1:0-12037 GCA_023653785.1 Ophioderma brevispina | reverse complement strand
CCGAACCCCGCTGTGGCCAATGTGTTTCACCCTTGAGTAATTAAGGCACTTCACCCGGGACTTCACCTCGTGTGTATAAATGGGTACAGGCAGTGGCGTAACAGGCTTGCCCACTCTGAGGGGGCAAATTTCCCAGTCTTGGGAAATTTTCCCTCTCAGGGGGGTCAAAAGGCCAATTTTTCCCAGTCAGAGGGCTTAAAAATGGCTGATTTAGCATAATTTTTGCAATTTTTTTCCCGGCCAAAGTTGTCAGGGGGCAACCTGCCTACCCTGCCCCCCCCCCCCCCCCCCCCCGCCTGTTACGCCACTGGGTACCGACAATATTCAGTGTTAGGAGGTAACAGACTTGCTGTAGAGGAGGTGTAGTGATCCCCTACAGCAACATTATATGGTAGAGTCTGGCCCAATCACTTTGTAAGTGAGATGGGCATTCCGTTCCAGTATATACAGGTCCATCACTATTACTATTCCAAATTGATTTAAATTGACAGATTGTACAACCACAATGTTATCCATTTGGTATTATTTGGAATAAATTATAGTCGGAACATAAGTAATGACACCCCCTCTTATGGGGGGAATTAAATTTTGCTCTTTTGAGATTGCTAATTTTACTTCAGTTTTGAATGATGAATAAAATGAGGTAAATCATCAATTGCAAGTAAGTGAAAGGTCTTGTTATTTTTGTTCAGGTGTCATCTGAGATCCTAGACCAATATCTGAATAACCCTGAATGTGGATACCTACAGCTTCTACACAGTATCTGCAACTTGAAAGCCACTAATAAGTTTGGGGCTAAAGTTGAACAACTCAAGGCTGACCATGCAGAATTACTAGGTAAAGATTGTGATTATTAAAGTAAGAATGCAAGAAGCAGAAAATAAGATTTAGATCCTTTGATTTAACCCTAAACCTAAATGGTAATCCTATCTTGATCAAAACCTGCACTTATTTCAGGCAACTTTTTTTTAAAGGAAAGCAGTTCCCTCTAGAAACAGTATAAAAGTGCCCTTAATTGGCATTCAAATTCAAGTAAAAATAAAAATCTGGTTAACCCTTCCGTCCTTAATTTTTAGTGTCAAGAAAAATCTTTTTTTATACCGTTTGGGGAAAAAATTACACCTTCCTCGTCAAATTTTGACAAGACTCCATAGACTGCACACAAAATATTTTGACAAAATAAAATTTGTCGCCTTCCTTCCATCCCATTTTTTTCAGAGAATGTTACTGGAAACAAAATGTTTTTGTTAGGTCTTAATATATGCTTTGGTTAGAAAGGCTATCTAGAGCTTTTGTCACTATTCCTTAGGAACGTATACGAACTTCTTGTTTGCTCGTCAAAAATCCTGGAATGGCCACTCTGTCATCCATGACCAATTATAACTTAAATTTAACACTCAATCTTATTTTTTAATACAGTGTACCTTGCCTAAATCACAACATGCTGTGAGAAGGTCTAGTTCAACGCACTTTAATGTGTCCAATTTTGAAACCGTACAATTATTTCTTCCCATCCAAACAGCAATGACTCCTGCTGAAGCCCTATCAAGGACCCTCACTCAAGAAACAGTCTAGATATAGTCTGGGAGAATGTCTCATCACAATCACCAAAACTCAAGTCCATTGGGGACTGGCGCTGCAAATTCGGGTAGGGCTGTAGCATGCCGTGTCATTCCATTGCTCAATCTCAACTCATCAACCTACGACCACAGCTTGGATTTACTGCTGCAGATACAGATGCTGAGAAAGTCTGACCCGCATATAAACTAGACTCACTGGGTGCAAAGGTATGAATTATATTTACAATTGTACTTAGTTGAAGTCTTGGCTTCTCTTCATCTTTTGGCAAAAGGCGACAATCCATGCGAAGCCTGACGCGCATGAAAAGTATATTGTATCATTGTGGTATGTTAAGTAAACCGTTGAGCACTTATTGCATGAATTATTTATTTTCATGGTAATTTTAAAAAAAACATTTTAAAAAAAGGTAAGTATGTATTTTTTGATTTTGATAAATACTCTGAGCCTTTTTGTTGGTTCAATATCTAGGTCAGCTGAGTGGAACATTGGCAAAACCAGCTCAACCAATGGGCCTAGGCAATGCTGATCTAATTGTTGCTGATAGCCTAAGGACTCAATCTTCTGACATTCACACAGCTGCTCTGTCAATATCGCTTCTTCTTCTTCCCCCTCAAAGACAGGGGATTTGCTTCTGGACATGACGTAACCCATAGCAACTGCAACATGGTCCTTTGTTTCAAGAGCCAATCAACATGTAACAAGAAAGTGCCTACTTCTTCTAAGACCAACCATGTGCCATTACTTGACGCACAGAGTGGGTTAGGCCGTTGATGAGGTTGAATCTGGAAGTTTGTAGCCTCAAAAGATTGAGGGTGATTGTCAAGCTTGTTCCTTTGTAGAAGCGCATCCAGTCTCCACCATCACGCATCATTTTCAGTCATTGATAGAAACCTTAAATGGGTGGAGAGATCAAGATTATTTTGGTAGAAGATGATGAATAAGCCACCGTCAGAGAGAAGGTCTGGTTGGTGGCTGATGCGGGTGAATCATTACAGTGAGTTGGTTGGCTTTGGTGAATTGTCTGTCACAGGAACCTGGTGGGTGGAAAGATTTAGGTATTTTTATTATTTGTATTCTTATATCACAAATAAAGATAATTGTATGTTTCAAGTTTGTAATCTGACTTTTTGCCACAAGTGCCATAATTTTACCATGGACTGGCAATTGTGTTCCTTAAGACTTCTCTCTTTCCTTCCTCTTCCCTCTCCACATCTCCTTTCCCTCTCTACCTTCTTGCATTGCCTTTCCCTCTCCCTCGCCCCTCCTCTCCTCTCTGCTTTGCCCTCCTTCTTCTCATTTTCTTTCCCCTCTCCCCCCTCTTTCTACTACTCCTGTTCACTCACCCTCCTCTCTTTCTTACTTCCTTCTGTCTCCCACACTCCATTCTAACCCTCTTCCCGCTCCTTTACTATAAACAAAATATTCTTGCATTCAACACCTGTTGTTACTTTTAAGATGTGTACTCGTATCGTGTTTATTTTGTTTTCCTACATTTATAAAAGGTGCAATCTCAATGCCAGCTTGATAGCTCGTCATCCCTACCAGACATTTCATCTGGGAGTGAGACAATGAAACGCCTGGAAACCAAGTACTTCTGATGAATGCAATATAGAGATGGACAGTGGGGATCTTTCACAGACACTCCTTCTTGAAAATTTGTAAGTTTGTATTTGTTGTCATGTTTAAGTTGTTTTAAAAAGTGATGTAAGGATTTTCATGGTATAAAGTTTTTAACTATATCACATATCGCAGGGTTTTGAAAGTTTTTTGGTGCAATGTGTTTTCAGTGCTTTGAAATGTATTGAGGACGTGAATTTCATGAGTGTGAAATGTAGTGGTACTATGTTATTCTCGTCTTTTTTGAAATGTACTGTTGTGATGATGTTTTGTGGCTTGTGCATGCAATGTGATTTCATGTTTTGAGATGTGATGGGTTAATATTTCAGTAGTCATGAAATGTAGTGTGCGATTGATTTCAATATTGTTTAGAATGGGTGCTGGGTGTGCAATGTTTTTTCAGAGTTTTGAAATAGTATCAGGTTTGTTGAGATTTTTTGTAGTTATGTGTGTCAGGGCTTAACATGTACTCTGTGTGATGTAGTTTCAGGGCTTTGGAATTGCTGGGCGATGTGGTTTTGGGGCTTTGAAAATACTGAGTGTGATGCATTCTTAAGACTTTGACAGTGGGTTGGTGCATGTGGTTTTAGGACTTTTGAAAATATACTGGTGAATGTGGCTTTGTGGTTTGGTGGCTTTAAAATATACTGGTGTGATGTGGTTTTAGGGCTTTGACATGTATTGATGCAATGTGGTTTCAGGCTTTGAATGTGCTGGATTGATTCAGTTTTAAGGGCTGTAAAATGTACTGGTGTGATTTGGGTTTAGGACTTGAAATCTGTGTGGTATTTAGTTTTGAGACTTTGAAATGTACTGGTAGGAGGTTGTTGGGCCTTTGAAATAGACTGGGTGCGTGTGGTTTTGGTGCTTTTTTCTCTGGGTAAATGTGGTTTTGGCTTTGAAATGTCCGGGGTTCGATGGTGGTTTTAGGGTCTTTAAATGTCTTTGTGTGATGTGGTTTTAGAGCTTTTAAATGTACTGGGTGGCAATGTGGTTTTAAGGGCTTTTTGGAAAATTACTGGATGGCAATGTGGTTTTAGGCTTTCAAAAATATACTGGGTGCGATTTGGTTTTTGTTGTTGGGTTCTTTGAATTAATGGGTGCGATGTGGTTTTGGGGCTTTTGGAAATGTCTGGGTGCATGATGTTGGTTTTAGAGTTTTGAAATGTACTGGGGTGGCGATTAGTTTGAGGGCTTTGGAAATGTCTGAGATGCAATTGTGGTTTTTAGGGCTTTGAAAAAAATACTGGGTGCGATGTGGGTTGTGGTTTGGGGGCTTTGAAATATACCGTGCGATGGGGTTTTAGGGCTTTGAAATATACTATGTATGTGATGGGTTTAGGGCTTTGAACATATACTGGTTGTCGATGTGTTTTTTGGTGGCTCTGAATATACTGGGTTGCGCTGTGGTTAGGGCTTTGAAATGTATTGGGTTCGATGGTTTTGGGCTTGCAATGTACTGGGTTGCGTGTGGTTTTAGAGTTTTGAAATGTTGGGTGCATGTATTTGAGGGCTTTGAAATGTTACTGGGATGCGATGGGGTTTTAGGGCTTTGAAATATACTGGGTGCGATGTGGTTTTTGTGGTTTAGGGGGTTTGAAATAAACCAGGTTGCGATGTTGGTTTTGGGCTTTAACATTTACTGGGATGCATGTGGTTTTAAGGGCTTTTTGAAAATAACTGGGTGCGATGTAGTTTGGGGCTCTGAATATACTGGTGTGATGTGGTTTTTAGGGCTTTGAATGTTACTAACTAGGGTGCGATGTGGTTTTTAGGGTTTGAAATGTACTGGGTGCGATGTGGTTTTAAGGCTTTGAAATGTACTGGGTGCGATGGTGTTTTTAGGGCTTTGAAATGTCTGGGGTGCGATGTTGGTTTTGGGGCTTTGAAATGTACTGGGTGCGATGTGGTTTTAAGGCTTTGAAATATACTGGGTGTGATTTAGTTTGAGGGAAGTAAGAGGGGGGCTTTGAAATGTACTGGGTGCAATGTGGTGTTTAGGGCTTTGAAAATATATACATGGTGGCTATTTGGTTTTTGGTGGTTTTTGGGCTTTGAAATAAACCAGGTGTGATGTGGTTTTAGGGCTTTGACATGTTACTGACTACTGGGATGCATTTGGTTTTAGAAAGAGGGCTTTGAAATACGTACTGGGTGGTCGATGTAGTTTGGTGCTTTGAAATGTACTGGGTGTGATGTGGTTTTAAGGCTTTGAAATGTACTGGGTGCGATGGGGGTTTAAAGGGCTTTGAAATGTACTGGGTGCGATGTGGTTTTAAGGCTTTGAAATGTACTGGGTGCGATGTGGTTTTGTGGCTTTGAAATGTACTGGGTGCGATGTGGTTTTAGGGCTTGTGACATGTTCTGGGTTCGATGAAAAATATATACATGGGTGGATGGTTGTGTTTGTGGGTTTGGGGGCTTTGGAAATAACCAGGTGCGATGTGTTTTAGGGCTTTGAATTGTACTGGGGCTGCAAAATGTATTTTAGGGCTTTGAAATATACTTGGGTGCGATGTAATTTGGGGTGGGGCTCTGAACTATACTGGGTGTGATGAGTTTTTTTATGGCTTTGAAATGTACTGGGTGCGATGTGGTTTTAGGGCTTTTGAATAAACTTGGTGCGATGTGGTTTTAAGCGGCTTTGAAATGTACGGGTGTGATGTGGTTTTAGTAGGCTTTTGCAATGTCTGGGTGCATGTGTTTTTAGGGCTTTTGATTTACTAAGTGCGATATGATTTTGGGCTTTAAAATGTACTGGGTGCAATGTGGTTTTAGGGCTTGAATGTAGTGGGTTTGATGTTTTTTTTAAGTTTTTTATTTTTTTTCCTTTTTGCGTTTTTTTTCTGTGTGTTTTTAGAAATTAAAAATTTGACCAGATGTAAAACACTCATTCTAGTATTTGATCACACAACAGTCTCTTCTAAGTATTTTTTAATTTATTTTTTTCATTACTCAGATCCAGAGAAGTCCCTGGTTCAAACAACCCATGGCGTTTGCAAATGTACTGACCCGTGGTGACCTTTCAACCTTGAGCTGGAATTTCTTCAAACACCTTTGACCTATCTGACCCCAAGTAGACTGGTCCTGACCAACCTTATGCACGGTGTACTATCATCCCTCAACTTCCGTGACATCATGCTGGCCACGGGAAAACTACCACCAGAAGATGCACTACCACCCGTGAGAAACCCTTCATTTACAGAAATCAAAATATTTTGTAATTTTGATAAGGATGGCCAATGCTTTTTTTTTAAATAAGAAATAGCATTCAATTTTAATTAAAAGAAATGTAAATTATATACCCTTCTCTTGTAGCTGACCTTGCACAGCCAGGACATCATCTCGGCTGTAGAGGTTCTCACAGGCCGGACCATGATGGCCGCCGTATCATGGGTCTTGTCCATAGCCACAGCCTTGCAACCGACTGTGGACAGCTTTCAATCCACAACGCACTCCTGTTTGATGTCCCAGACAATTGGTCACTATAGGATATGCAGCAACGGTTCCATAGTGTACTCAAACAGCTACTATGCCCTAGTGGTGAGGGGGCAACTGAGAAAGGGGGAAACAGTGCTGATTCATTCTGGATCAGGGGTTGGTGGGACAGGCTGCCATTGCTATTGCCCTCAGTTATGGGTGCAGGAGTGTTCACTACATAGGAAAATACGATATTTTTGCATTCTAAAGTTTTTTATGATTATCTTTTTATAAACCCTTCTTACCAGAGGCCCTTTTTTTGTACAAAACTTCCTGGGGAGTTGCCACCCCCTGATTTTAGTTACTACACTCTGTTCCTATAAATTTGACAGTTTTTTCAGACTGGCAACCTTCATGACATATTCTGATTAAGTCTGGCATGTTGGTACTCTCATTTGGTAATCAATGTAAGAGGGAGGACCATATCATCCATTGGTACCAAAATCAAGTGTCTGTGATGGGGGTATTCATGTTCATACTAGGCAATGGTTTGTAACTTCTCTCTAAAAGGGGATGGTGGTTGCCACCCCCATCCGGTCACTTTTGGGATCTCCCTGTAATCGTTATAACCCAGTGGATTATTTTGTTCTTGCAATGAAAAAGGGCGTAAAATATCAATTGATCAATTACATAAATAATGGGGCTTTTTAGCAAGTTGAAAATCCGAAGGGGATGCAATTTTTGGGCCAATTTTTGGCCATTATAGCTAATTATATTTTTAGATATCCACATTGTGGGTATGTGCTTATAGATAATGTTTTACTTCTAGTGTGCTTATGATGGCGCTCTAATTGTTAACCTCAATGTACTTTATCAAAGGTCATGTTCGATGTTAAAATGAACAGATTATGCCATTTTCCACAGATATCAGTATCTAACTTGACAATTCCAACCTACAGGCAAAAGCATGGGTTGGAGCGATTTGTGTGTAACTGTTTCGTTTGTTAATTGTTTAAAAAAATTAAGACGAGGACTGTCCTGAGAACGTGCCTTCTTGAAGAAAGTTCAGCCACCTAACGGATTTACTGCTTCGCCCAATTCAAGAGATCGTCATTTTTGGAGCCTCAGAATTCTCAACTCAAACCAATGGGAAAAGATTAATGCCCATCCAATAACAATCAATTGTTGATCACATAGCATACAACTCCATTATACACACAAATATGTTTTGTTTGTATAAAGGTAGCTTCATCAACTTAATGATACTCAAAGGTATATCTGCTTGGATAATATGGTCTAACATAACTTTCTCACACAATATTCTTGATCTTTTATTCACAGAGTGGACGTGTGCTAACTCTTTGGCTGCTGAGAAGCTCGAGGCCAGTCTGAGAGTGCTTGCTGTACATGGACGTTTTCTGGAGATAGTAAAAGAATGAGCTTTCCACAAATACTACTGGTTTATGTCATTATTTCATTGGTGTTTCCACTAGGCCGCACTGCCCTGAAATTGGCTCATGCATTTGAAACACTCATTTTATTTAAATTTTTTAGGTTTTTTCTTTTTTTAATTTGTTCTTTTTTGGTTGTTTGTTGTTATTATTCAGTGGGCAAGGTTTATAGTGGCAAACATGAAAATACATTAGTTGCTACCTATCTAATATGAGACCGATATTAGCGTCGTCGCGCAAGTGGTTACGTGTGCGTTACACGGTTTACGTAGTGCCCACAGCTAGTACGGGTGGGTTAATTTTTTACATTTTTGAAAACAAATTGTGTGTGGATTTTCTTGCAAAAACTGAATGCATAAAGCACAACAACCAAAACCTAAAAAGAATGAAATAAAAAGATAAAATTTGTGTGGATATCGGCTGTGCCAGCATTCACTACCATACTCAAAATATTGGACTGCCCTCCAATATGACTAATATTAGATAAGGCAAAACAACAAATCCTATCTTTTTTATTCTCTAAAAATTGTACTAATCACAAACACAAAACTACAAGACCATGATATACAAAAGAATTTCCTGGATTGGAAGACCCATCACTGGTATTTTCACATTGATACCACAGGTAGGCCCTATTCCTGAGGACCACTTCTTCCATGGTGTTCATCTTTACCGTCTGATGGACCGCAGACAATCCCGCTGGCCTACAAGTTGCCAACTGCTGCAGGATGGAATAGCCCGTGGCGTGGTGTCGGTTCCTCTCAGACCACGTTGTTTGAGAGAGAGCGGTCAGAGACTGCATTCAGGTTCATTGCACAGGGAAAACAATCGGAAAAGTCCTTATAAGGTAATAATTGTCATTTTGTTTAAATACGAGTTCCTTAAGAGCCCCAGAGAGATTATATATATAAGGTTATAGAACATAAGTCCAGTCAGAACAGCTGTTTGACCCATGCAAATTGTTTCTTTACTTTAGAATTTTAAGTATATTTGACACAATTTTGACAACTATATCCCTGTGCAATACCTTGCTCGCTCGCATCCCTCTCACCCACATCCACACCACACCACCCCATCTCACGCGCATCCGGCCGTCGGATCGCTCACACGATCACTCACCTCACTCACTCATCACTCACTCACTCACTCCACCACATCCTCACTCACTCACTCACTCTTTTTTTTTTTTTTTTTAACTCACCCCCCCACCAATCAATCATCAATCAATCATCATCAATTTATTCATCAATCAATCATCATCAATCATCATCATTACCATTCACTCACCAGCACCATCCACCATTCAAATTGCCCCCCCACCTACATCATCAATCAATCCAGTCAATCAATCAATCAATCAAAACAAGTGTTCCAAGCTGCCACCATCAATGAGTGATGCTCAAACTACTTAACTATTCTGCATCCATTAAGGTGAGAGAAGAGGAGAGGAGCTGGGTGACCATCCCCTCAGATCGTAAGGTGCTGCTGTAGCAAGGACCACCGCCATGCCTGTAGGTCTACAATCATCACAGGTGGACTGGGAGGATGCGGACTGAGCTGGCTATTGGCTGGTTGACAGGAGGTAAGAACCAATGACGACTAAAGACGTTTTTGCTGATTGACAAATGTACTATTTACACACTTCGAGAGATGCAAGAACTTTCAAATGACTATTAATTTTGGAACATCCAACTGTTTTTGAAATTAATTAATCTTTTAGCAGTCACTCTCTGTTCTCATCAAAAGGGCTTTGAGATCTTGGCTAAGGGGAAGATGAGTACTCAGGAGGGCCTTGTTTTCAGAAATCTGCATGTTACCCTCAAGTGGCCCCTAAAAGCCAAGTTGATTAAATTTACCATTTTAGTGAAGTGCATTTTATACTCCTTGCTCAAGCCACTCCCAGACCTGTGATCGACCCCTATGAAAATGCCCCCTTAAGCCCCATAGTCGACCATGCCTGAACACAATTGTTCACATGTTAACACAATTTGTATTTTTCTTATTGATGTTTCTGCAGGTGCTAAGAATTGGTGCTACATCTAGGTCAAGGGGTCAAACTTGTTAACAAGCACATTGTGGTCGCTATGTGGCAGAGCCAAGGGGTTGTAGGTCATTGTATCTAAAAGGGATTGTGGCCAGAGTCCCGAGGCTAAAGAACTGATAGGAAGCCCTTGAAGAAAAGGTCCATGGCGGCATCTTCCACTTGCAGTGGTGAGTGATATCTTTACTTTTTGTTTATCACAATTAGAGGACAAAAGTTTATCCACAGTGACCATTACTGTAGTAGGAATATCACTCAAAACTGGCTTGGAATAGTCAGGGATGTGGTCCAACTCTAGCTTTACTGACACTGTGATATAGACAGGTCATGTACAGGTACCCACTATTCGCTAGTAAAGTCTCAAT
Organism: Ophioderma brevispina; assembly: GCA_023653785.1. Taxonomy (NCBI): domain Eukaryota; kingdom Metazoa; phylum Echinodermata; class Ophiuroidea; order Amphilepidida; family Ophiodermatidae; genus Ophioderma; species Ophioderma brevispina. Next base: position 1,562 of record JAMKCH010044171.1, on the reverse strand, counting down.
TCCCTTGCACAGTTCAGTAGCTTTCATTCACCATGTTATACGAAAATACAACCCTGTTTTTTTTTGGTATGATATATGAACCCAGATCACCAAGGTCAGTTCACATCATCATGTTGTACAAGTACAACCCCTAACTGTGTCCTGGGTAGAATGATCTTATTATAACTCATCGTGTATGACTCTCTGTGCATGGACCAACCCAGCTTTATATCTACTCTAAAAAACGTGATATTTTTCATGGTTCATTGCCTATATCTAAAGGGGGACTATGAATTTTAGTTGTCATGGGTTCTTATACAATAACCACCCAATTAAAAAGTGACCCTACTGGTGTTTGAACCATGGACCTTCAGCACAAATGGGAAATAGACCTCAGAATAGACCAAACCATTGGTCCATGCGTTTATCAATATAAATGATTGTTCATAGGTTCGTATACTCTCATTCATCTGGGTGTATAAAAATATGAATTAAATCATGAAAACCAGAAGATTCATCACTTAACGTGGAGCTCACCGACATTGCGGGTGATACCATCACCCGTCAGCTGTTTTTGATGGAGTAGACTTCATCTTGGATGTTAAAAGAAGAATGACGTCACAAGGTGTTGTGAGTGACATCATCTTGCGTGGAAGAGCCCTTATGGTTCGGACGACCCAGGCATGAGATAAGTTGTTCCGAATGCCTCCACTACGGTTGAGGGATGGTTGTTGCTGCCCTCACTCCGATGGCTTCTTTAACTCCTCGATCAAACCACCGACTTTTCTCGATCCAGGATTTTTACCTCCTCAAAGTCCAAAAAGTGTGTCCGCTGGCCCTCCGGTGGGAGTAACTGCCGATTCGATGGGACCTGAGCTAGAACGAGTGTGTTGTTGGAGCCTTTTCTTCAGTGGTTGGGAGTTTCTCCAATGTAGTAATCATTAAGTTAAAAACACATCGGCGCATTGAATCCCATACCTGACACCAGCTCTGCCTGGCCCGTGGGCTGTTTGGTCCTTGGGATGTACTAAGGACTGGCGAATGGTGTTGGTAGGTTTGAGTGATTTGAGAGTTATAATCTGAAAATACACGTCTGAGTTATCTTTCTCGATAACTCACACCGTGGTACGGTATAGTTTACCCACAACTGGTACCCCTTCCTGAAGATTGTTTAGCATTGGTAGTGGATTTTTCACTTTGAACTGATTTTCGAGCTTTATCAATCGCCCAGTTCTTGTAGCCGCATTGACGGAGACATGTTTCAGTGGCCTATGTTTCAGTGTCTTTAGTATCAATTACTCACTTTGTTGTACATGCTCTATGTTTGTTATTGTTGACCAGCTGATCATGAGTGCTAGTCACAGCCCGTATTACAGAAGTGATAGTTCCAGGTCATAGGTCATAGAATGGCGCCAACAACATGTCGTCTCGTGTGAACTAATGTACCAATGATTGTGTGCAGTAAAAACCGCCTACAGTAGCTTACGCTCCGTGTTTTACTATCAATTGGCGACGAGGGTATCTCGATGATGGTCAACCACGGTGTGTAGGGGCGACTTTAATGACATAGTGAGTCATGGTCG
>JAMKCH010044170.1:0-29106 GCA_023653785.1 Ophioderma brevispina | reverse complement strand
AATTCCTTTAAGGTAGGAGACGGTTGTTTTAAATACCAATTGACCAAGAATGAATATCTAGGATACCTCGAAATTTGAACCGTAGGGCATGTTCTAACCTGACAGAATAGGCGAAACGGGGTACCGGATTTATGGATTTTTGGCAAAAAATACTCGGAGGAGTCTGAGCATTTTCGTTATATAGGACCAATTTTGTATATTGATTCTTCATCCAAGGTATCCCTGCAGCTTGATCAATTTCAATGTCCTTTTCATCACTGGATTTTTGTAAGACCTGAATTTAGTAGAGTCAACCAGATGTTCACCTTTTTTGATATAATGCCGCATTTATTCATAATCACCCACCGCACCCTTGTCGGCTGTTTTGAATTATTATCTGTTATTATGTCCTATGTTGGCCCATTTTAAAATTTAAAAAATTAAAACAAATTTGTTCAAAAGCTTTTTTTTTTTTTTTAAATTTAGAGTCCAAGGGAAGAAAAGTTGTGAATTGCAGAATAATATGGGCGTGGAAGTAATGATTGTATGTGGTTTGTGTGTGTTTGTATGTGTATCGTGTGGTTTTTTTCTTAAAATGTATTTTTGGTGTGGGTGTGTGTGTGCGTGTATGTATGTACGTTGAGTGTATGTGTATGTCATGTGTGGGTGTGTATTTATGTTGTGGGTAGGTTTTTTATAAAGAATCGGAGCATGAGTGTACATATCAGATGTAAAGGTGATATATGTTTATAATCACTATTTTAAGTTTGAATTCCCTTGTATATGTCTTTTTAATGTACAGATCTCTGATGAAGGTCAATTGACTCGAAACTTGTAATAAAAATGGTTTCAAAGTTGCTACTTCTACTGTTGACTTTCTCACGAATATAATACTAATGATGACAGACCCAATTAGCTACGGTAGAAGCACATCTTACGCATATATATATATATATAATATTATATATAACCATATACATATATATATACCTATATACCCTACATTTCCAGCAAAATAATAGAGCAAATCGGACATTGGCGGTAAGTAATACATCGAGCAAGTTAACATAAATTAAAAGCAATATAAACCATAAATATAACAAAAAAAGTCGCATATTGTACTGAACTTAATATCATATTAAGGGAAAGACTAACAAAGGAGACAGAGCAAATGCATATGAAATACATAATAAGGAGCGCCTAATAGTAAAAAAAAGAATACAAAGAACCACCCGAATTTAGTGTAGTACATCTGGTAAGCATGTTGAAAAAAATGAAATACCGCAAAGAAAAATATAAATAAGATCAATGAATGGCAGTACAACTGGTAAAAAGCAAACGGGCAACAAAGATAACGGTGGTATAAGCAAGTCAGTACACTAATCCATACAACAGCAAATCATGCACCAAACTACATGTAATAAGCAAAGGCACACAGTAATACACCGGCAAGGCATACGGGAATTAATGTGAATATACCTGTCATATATTGCATAACTGATACACAAGGCAAAGTAAATATGCTTATGAATACTTACAGTGATGATAAAAAATTCATATGAAAAAGCAGGGCCGTGTGATATACAGCCTAAGGCACGTTCGAGCATGAAGTAGGGGTCACCATAAAACGTTTTCACTAATTCAGCAAAAGAGAAGCAATCCGGACTTTCTGGCAACAAGTAGACACTATACCACATTGCCTTCCTCCGTGCAGTGCGTCATCGCGAGATATACGGTGCGCCGTACAAACCGCGCGCACCGCTGGCTTTAAAACCAAGGCGTTTTAAACACGCGATGCACAAAGCACGCATATCTTGACACGTGCGTAATAGCTGCTTCAGGGTTGTGAGATCACTGCAAGGAGTTAGATAAATGGCTATAGCAAGGGTACAAAATTAAAGTCAATAAAAACATAACTATAGCATAAAAGGCCGAATAGTGTACTGACTTCATTTCATCTTAAGGAAACCTAACAAGGAGAAAAGAGCAAAATGACAACAAACCAAGAAATGGAGAAATATAAACAGTCCTTACACTAAAAACAGCATATGCATCTACATACACATATACACTTTATATACCTTATATACCCTATACCATACACATGCATTATATACATACACACCATATAGTATTCACATATATAGATATACACACATACATACAATATATACCTACCACACAACCTATTATATTATAACACCCATACTATATCTATATATATATACCTACAAGACTATAATATACAACCACACATACCTACATACCTATACAAATCATACATATAACATATATAATTGCAGGCAGTATGAGGGTACCAAAAATGAGAATGATGTATGTGAAAAGTTATCACTATAAAGCAAAAATACTAGCTGAATAAAGATCAAATCAGGATATCTACAAATGAAAATTTTAACGCTTAAAAGGAGAACAATGGGTGAATTAAAATAATGACACCTAACCGGCGTGTTAAATACGACTGCCAAATGGAGCAGAGACTATTATCCTAAAGTTTCTCAATCAGTTCTTGAATTTACAGTGACTCGCTGCTGTTCTTGAGTAAGCAATTAATTCTACCGTCAAATGACCATGCGGCTTGCCACTGATTCCATTGTTTGATTCATCGAGTAGTAGATTCATGCGTCTCGAGTTAGGCTTATCGGAAGGATGTATTTGTAAATGCTACCTTAAAATACCACAGATATCCACCACAGGAGTTTCAGTGTAAATAATAAATGGGTTCGTTGTGAACGGAAAATGTCCACGTGTCCAACCCTCAATTTTGATTGCTCCATATAAGTTTTTTGAGCACTCTGCTTACACTTTATTTTTACATGTAATAAGTGTCACAAGTTCCCCCACAGAGAACTCACAAGTAACAATTGACAGCCTACTAGCTAAATGGCAGCTGCAAAACAAAAGGGCAGTATTTTGGGTTGACGCCATATTGGTGAAATTTTTACCATTTATGGTTTGGGCTGTCTCCGTAAATACAAGCACAAATATTTTGGTTTTAGCGATGGGAGGTAGTCTCGTAAGATGTAGTAAAAACACCTAAAGTGACTCTGTATCACCTTCCTATAAAAAATCCTATGGTTTTAAGTGAAAACTCAAACAGTTGGCAATTATCTTGAACGGCCGCCCTACATATCCAACTGCAATGTCGTTCTTTATATTTAGAAAGTCTCCAGAAATTTGGAATGACTTTGCCATTCCCCCCGTCAGGATGGCCGCAAATCTGAAGGTAGAAGACTTTCTATATTGCAAATACATGTATCTGATTCCTGATCTGAGATTGTGGTCTGTGGATTGCATAAAACATGATGATAATATTATTATTTAAGGCTTTAAAGCCTAAAAGGGTGCTTTTTGAATTATTCCGATTTATTTATTGTGTTTTCTCTAAGTGGTATGAGAGGCTGGCACTTGCAACATACCCCCATCAAGTTACTGTGGTGCGTGGGAAACAACTTGCAGTTTTGTTGTAAAAAAGCAATAATCAATGAAGGATCTGATATTTGATATGCCAGTTTGCAAAGCCCTAGGCTGGATTTTAATAGCTCTTCACGTAGCGTTGTTTGTCGTCCGTACCTACCTCCTCCTGAGGCAACTTGTTTTTGCGTAGATACAGGCTATCATCGTTGCCGAAAATTGCTGAAAAGTTCAAGATTAAAACCATGAAAATCTCAAGCCATAGAGACACATGAATGGATTCTGAAATTTAATGCAAAAATTATGAAAAAGGCAAGCTGAGTTTTACCAAGACATGACAGTGAACTGATAAATGATAATTCCATTTCAGCTGAAGTTGTGTTTATCAGGGACCTTTGATAACGGCCTCCATCAAGTAGATTGGGATGCAGAACAGCAGAGGGAGACATTGGAATACATGCACCCAGGACCCAAGTATTCACCAAAAGTTAGCAGAATCAGTGAACAGAGGGATGCCCTCAAAGTCACCATCAAAATCATGTTTTTTTTTTTTTTTTTTTTCCCCCCCCCCGGCACCAACAGGAGTAAAAAAATTGAGATATTTTACTAATTAAAAAATTGAATCAAATCTTGGAATTTATTTGCTTCTAAAAATATATATACCTTGGGAGGTAATAATACTTAAAGGGGCATTTCGTGATTCACAACCTCATCCCCCCAACTTACCTAAAAAAGTTGAGTTTTTATATCATCTGAACCGTTAACATTAGTAATCCATGTATAGCAAATCTAAATGTGCAAATTCGGTCACATCTGTAAGAAATTCACAATTTTGTATTTTCTGTCGGCGTAAACGGACAGAAATTACAGCATAGTGGCCTATGGGACTGTGGGAAACAAGCAATTGCTCATAACACAAAACCGCAAAAAACGGGATCAACTCAAATTTTGTAAATAAGGTTTTCTCAAGGATATCTAGGGAACAATGAAGAAAACAGAAGGTGCTAGAATCATGAAATGCACCTTTAAATCAAATATAAATACATAGAGTACTCAGTGAATGGATTCTGAAATTAAATGCAAAATTATGAAAAAGGCAAGCTGAGTTTTACCAAGACATGACAGTGAACTGATAAATGATAATTCCATTTCAGCTGAAGTTTTGTTTATCAGGGACCTTTGATAACTGCCTCCATCAAGTCGATTGGGATGCAGAACAGCAGAGGGAGACATTGGAATACATGCACCCAGGACCCAAGTATTCACCAAAAGTTAGCAGAATCAGTGAACAGAGGGATGCCCTGAAAGTCACCATCAAAATCATGGTGAGCAACGTGGAAGCAGACGTGTTTACGGAGTCGATAAGTAGAGGTAAAGCTTGGAGTTTGCATTCTCTTTTGATTTTAACCCAATGGCACAACTGGTGTTTGATATCGTCATTTGAGTAACCAATAACTAAAATATTAAAGGGATAAACAACAGCGATTTGCTGATCCAAAACATAAAAAAAAATTATCAAAATTCATATCTTGGTATTTTTGTTACCGGCGTGGATGTGCTAACATAACCTGCAAGTGGTTGGCTTGAAATCTGTGTATTAGGCAGTACTTTTTATCTGATTCTGTAATTTTTTTTTTGCGTATCAAAATTCCGACTTGAAATTAAAAAAAGCCTTTCCCTGTGAATATTCAAGATTTTAAGCGTGATATTGTGTACCATGACCTGTACAGTTTGACCTCAAACACAAACATTATTGATCTTTGTTTATTCTGTACTGGTCTAAACCACAATCAGCTGTTTAGTGTAGATTGTGAGACGCCATCACTGTGTGTCTATTTGTGGGAGAAGGTATGACAAATTTCCTCAAATACTTCAAAAGTGGGTCATTTCATGAAACTGGGACTCGAAGTGTGACTGACATTTGATGGAATTTTCAGATTTGTGTCAAAGAGTGATCCTATTTGATTACTCTATTATTCATAACTTTCATTCTGTGGTTTGAAAGAAATTTGGAGCGCTTCAAAATAATTAGACATTGTTTTGTCTCATTTGACAAATTCATGTCACTAGTGTACCATACAGGGACTAACCAGGGACACTACACCTATTAGAGGTCCTCTTTTCAAAAATATAACACTTGTGATATAATTCAAGCTTTAATGTAAGTCATGCACACAATACAAATCTGGCATAACATTCATAGATGAATAGTGTACCAAAAATGGTGTAAATAGGAAGAAATTTGTCACAATGTAACAAATGTCACACCTGGGGACACCATGTTACATCGTGAAAGCAGCTGAATACCTTATACTATAACATTTGAAGCAAACTTTTAACTTTTGGAGAACTTATTTTGACCCAAATGTTCAGTTATGCAAGTCAAATTAAGCTACCATTTATACAAATGTAAAATTAAGTAGCAAAGCGGTTAGCGATGTAACAGGGGACACCGAGGTCCAACTTCGTGAAATGACCCAAGTACTATATATGAGCAATAATTATGCAGATTATACACTTCATTATTATAGTTTTGGGCACCACCATATTGGTTTACCTATCAGCAAAGTTTATAAGGCAAGAAAAAAACATTAATGTTTTCTGAAAAACTCAATTTATCGTTAAATTAGTCTATCAGTTGATAAACATTGTTTTTTTAAAATGTTTTTTCATTAAACTCAGTTTATTGATAAACACAGCTTATCAGTATAAACGGTGTTCTTTAGTGTAATAAACTTAGTTTACTGAAAAACAAGGTTTGTCATGTGAAAACACATTTCTCAGTCATAAACATTGTTTTTCGGCAAAAAATGAATCCCGAATAAAGATAGTTTTTGTGTTAAACTATGTTTATCCCCCAAAGCAATGTTAGCAAGAGTTCATATGTCTCCTCCCTATGAATTCTTCAACCTCATCCTGTGGTTTAATCTGTCAAGGCTGCAGAATTCATAGGGGAGGGGGCCATATGGAACTCCTTCTGCAATGTTTTTTGATCAAGAAACTTTAACACCCTCAAAAAATGTAAAATATTTTTGGGGATTAATTTTTTTTTGACTTAACTTAAAGTTTGCCCATTAACCATGAAATTATAAATACTTACATAGTTAAACAGTTTCTGACCCTAAATAATGGGTAGACGTCTCATATAGAAGTCCCATTGATGCAAATGAAGTATTACAATTGATTCTGTCATGCGCTGTATGACGTTGAGCAGTAGTGCTTGACGGAATGAATGGCAATACCTTATTTGCATCAGTGGGACTTCTATATGAAACGTCTACCAAATAATGAGGGTGCTTTAAGAAAGTAAAAAAATAAGCAAGTAATCTGTGTCAGAAAAAAGATGATATTTGTATCCATCCATAAAAGTGAGAAAATCACAAGTGTGTGATTTATCTTTTGCAGTGACCAAAGAAATGTCTATTGAAAGAATAGATACCCTTCTCCTAGCAATGCCTGAAAGACCAAATGAAGAACCACTGTCTATAGACCACTTTAAACCAATATGGAGAGGTCTGGAACATCTGGTAACAGAGGGCAAGGTCGACAAACTAGGGGTTTGCGACCTGGATAAGAACATGCTGGAAAAATTATGTGAATGGGCTACAGTAAGTACATGTAATAGAGATTATCACATATTGGGTTGTCTTAAAGTTTTTGTTTTTTGTAAATGGGCCTTAAAGGTGCAACAAGAGATTTTGAGCACCCAATTTTGTGTAATAATAATATAAACTAGACAAAGGCTTTCGTACCTTTTATTTGGCTTACAGAAATGTCTTTAAACGAGAGAAAAAGGTGATTATGATTTGCTTATATTTCAATATAAAACTTAGGCTGAATTTTGTATTTGCTCCTAATACGAATTAAAAATTTCACAATTGTTGTACCAAGACACATTCTCAGCTTAATCATTTCAGAGGGGGATGTTTTTGAGGGAAAGCTTTACATCAGGGCAAAAATCAGTACTTTCAATTTTTTAGACACCTGATATGTGAAATCTCTGGTTGCACCTTTAACCCTTCCGAGTAGCACGAATCAGTACATGCTGCCCAAAATCTTTTGTGTGCTCATGCTGTCCCCATTCTCATCCTTTTCAGGCTTTTTCAGTTGAAAAATATTGAAACGCATTGTGGTGTGCGACCATAGCGATTGCGTGTATTCACTTTTCATGTCTGCGAGCACTGAATACCCGATTAAACTGGTCTAGTGTTTCGGGTCGTAGGTCCAATAGGTTCAGACGTAATTACAAAAATTATAATTTTAACTATTCAAAACAAGTAACTGACCCTCGGAGGCAAAAACTCCATAGAACCCCTTTTGTTTTCAGGAGGTGTTTGAGTTTATTTCAGTTACATCCATGGGGGGACTGATCAGATTAGCCTCTCATATGCAGAACGCATTTAGAAAGTTCTTTCATAATCCTTGGACACAGACTACACTGTTGGAAAATACTTTCCCGGCGGCGTCAAATTACAATTTTAGAATTAAACATGCACCGTTGCATGTAACTTCAAAATGCACATGCAATGTAAAAGTTACATGCCAGGCTAATGTAAACATGGATTGGTTCTACTGCTAACCCTTATATATCAGACTCTGTTACGTTTAAGAACTTTGACAGTTGGCTCAAATTTATCATTTAAGCATTCATGACTTTCTATAACCAAAAAATAAGCTAAAATTGCATAGTTTATTGAATTCACAAAGTTGTAAATTTACAATGCACACGTTCATGCAGGATACAAAAGTAACAGCACATAGAGAAAGTTACTGCACCTGTGCATGTGTGCACAGGTGCATGTAGCTTTCTCTCTGTGCATCTGTGCATCTGTTCCCTGGTAATTTAAAGCCTGTTTTCAGGCCGCCGGTAATTAACCGTCTATTATTGTGTTTTTTCAGGTGAAGCCAGTTATCAATCAGATAAACCTCACCGTGGGGTGTTGTGTTAATCTCCGAGCTCTCAGAGTTTTTGCCAAGGCTAACAGCATACAGCTACTCACACATTCAGATGCCTAGAGGTATGGAGAAATCAAAACCATTAAAGGGATAAGCAGCGATTTACTGATCTGAAACATTGGAAAATCATCAAATTTTCGTATTTTGGTATTTTTGTTATCGGTATGGCATGCTAATATCCCCTTCAAGTTGTTGGCTTGAAAATCTGTGTATTAAAGACACGTGCAATACTTTTATCTGATTCTGTAATTTCTCCACGTACTTAGCCCCCAAAAATTCTGACTTGGAGATCAAAAAGTGCTTCCCTTATGTAATTTTCCCAGATTATAAGCATAATATTGTGCACCATATGGACCTGACTATTTACCTCAAACACAAACTTATTGATCTTTGTTTAGTTTTGTACTGGTTAAACCACAATCAGCTGTAAATGTTGATTTTGAGATTCCATCTCTGTATGTCTATTTACGGAGACAGTATGAAAAATTTCCTCACATACTTGTCCTAATTAAAGTAGTATACGGAATTGTACATACGTTATATTTGATTTATAAGCTCAAAAATGCAATTTCCACATTTTTTTATTCTCTTATCGCTGCTTATCCCTTTAAAAGGTGGACCCACAATTGTGGGGTTTTTTTTGGAGATCCTCACTAAAAATGTCATTTTGGTCCCTTTTGGGCCCGTTTAGGAAAACCACATCCACTTGTTCTATTGATCATTTTAGGTTAGTCCAATGAAATGGGAAAGACTTAGGCAGCATGATTGTGTTTGGTGTGTGTGTGTGTGTCACTGCTTTGGTTAAAAATGTTTTTCTTACCTTTTTAGTGCAGTGATGGATCAAGTTCATACTGTGACAAGGGTTCTTATGTAGTAACAGATTAGTCAATGTCATTATGGGGGTCACTTAGTGTCCTATCTTGTGTATGTGGTATAACATTTTGGTTAAAATGTCGTCTTGCTTTTTATGCGTGATATAACAAGTTTTCATACTGGTATGCTTATACAATGAAAGGGAGCTTGTCTCATTTCGTAGTAACTGATGAGGCAGAGTCATTCAGGGTCACTTGGTAAAAATATTTGTATACACTTTTTTAAAATGTCTACTTTTTAGTGCAGTGATGGATAAGTTTGTACTTGGTATGTCTTATACATTGAGACAAGTGGCTATGTTGGGGGTAACAGATGAGGGGTCAAGGTCATTCATGAGTCACTTAGGTCATTATATTGCGCTACACTTATTCTTAGACCACTCATCGGACACCTATATGGGACTGCTATCCCTATTTTTTGAATTAAGTATGTAATTTGGAAGCGTAGACGTGAAACCTGTCAGATCCACAACAATGCTATGCAAAGGTATATTTTGCTATGCAAGAGTAAAAATAGCAAATATCAAGGTCATAATTTCAGTACTGCCTTTTGTCAGAAATTCCCATCAAACAACCAATGGCCAAGATGTTGGCCAGTGGCTATTGACATGGTTCTTCAGGTGACACGTACAGTGCCTGAAGAACCATTTCGAAGAGCCACTGACTCAATGAAAGACAACTTTGAGTTATCCCTAATACATTGCAGCCCACCGATGTACTCACATTGCAGCTAGTGCATTTACCGTCTGGTTGCACTCACTGACTGAGTGGCACAATGGTCAGAGGGCTATAGTGGAGCGGTTGGACTGCAAAATTGCGACAACCCCTCCCTCGTACAACAAAACGCAACCACTTCTATTCGAAAGATAATAATAAATAATTTAAAAATGATGTTGTGGTCAAATACTTGGTGGGTAAAAAAAGAAGAAAAAAAAAGGGGTGTTTTTTGGGTCAAAAAATCACGTCTTTTGAGCTACAAACTTAAGAATATCAGATTTATTAATTTTTTGCAAACAACTTTTAATCATCATGCAAGTACTATCATCTCGACATTTATTCAAATATTCAATATTTCAACCCAAACCATCATTTTCGTAAATCTTATCTATTTATCCTCAAATAACAAAGGTGGTTGTGTTTTGTTGTACGGGGGGGAGGGTAAATCGAAAATAGATCACTTTTCAGGCTCGGCCGCTCCGCTATATCCATGGTGGGTCTAAATGCGCCATCATAGATATTGTATCATAAGGCTACAGTTCCCAGGGGGTAAGTCATTGCAGATAGCTCTCAATTCTTACAAATGATAAACGACTGTTCAAAAATAACCTGCTATAGTCCAGGACAGAATTAGTTCGACTAATTAGGCATATGTCCACTCATCGCAGCGCAAGACTGATTGGTTTTTGAGTGTAGTATGGGGCAGGAAGGGCCAATGTTCGAACACTAGATTTAAAATGTCATCAAATGAGAACCTATTTTAGAGTTTGGGTTTTCAACTCACCTATACAATAAGTCACATGGAAGAAACTTCTGTTTTAGTAACTGTAAGCTTTAAACTATCTTTCACAGATAATTCTTCACGACTGACATTTGTTCTGCAACCGTCAAATTATTCAGATGTGCAATTTCGTCGACTTATTATGTCCTTGACTATAGATCAAATTTAAATTTAACATTACAGCAAACAGATTTTCCCCCAAAATTCTGTTGTTTCTTTTAAACAATCTCAAACTAAATCCAAGTTAAAATAAGTCCATCTGTATAAGTGCAAGAATTTTTATAACTGCAATAGCTGCATTTGTCAGAATTCCCCATCAAACGAACTATTATGCCAAGTTTTCGGTCAGTGGCTCTTGAAATTGTTCTTCAAGCAACAGTCATCTAAAGAAGTGTGTGTGGGGTCTTGGGCCAGTGTTCTTAATCTGATCAGGTTTATGACGTTAATTGATCAGTAGAAATAAAAGGTAGAGCACACAAGTGCCGCTTTTAACATTTTTGACACCACTCCCACAGGTGACACACCAAAAACGTGTACGCACATAACGCACCCACCACCCACAACCCCATGCACACATAGACATACTACTACACTGAAGCAATCCTACGTGGTGCTCTGCAGCAGACCACCAAAAATGACTGAAATTTATTGATGGGAAACTGATCAGCAAACACTAAAAGCCTGTAAAAAAAGGAAAGGGAGGTGAACTAAGAAAAACAGACCGACAACCCACCACAACACTTGTTTCATGCAGGAATTTCTTTCCTTTTAAGTTTTATATTTTCTTTTGTAACACAATAAGAGTCCTCCCAAATGAAAACAAACAAATAGCTGAGGTCATTTTTTTCTTTTTTTTTTGGTCTTCTTTAGCCATTATTTGTCTCACTTTTCACAGCTTAGACAAGCAGCAGCACTGTGGTGCTTGATATATGCAAGAGGTGGAAGAGGGGGGCTGAGGGAGCTAGCTGGGGCACCATGTGCCCCCAGTTTTTGGTTTTACCAGTTGTGGAAAAGATCCATTCCAAAGAAGCACATTATTATTAAATCCTACATTTAGGTCAGCACTTAAATGTTTATTACTGTCCATTTGGGGTGAAATTATTCTTGTGCCCACCCCCAAGGATGCGAATTCGGGGGTAAAACATCAAATCCCCAAATTGCTGATTGTTACTAAAATCCATTTTTCTTTTTCTTCGGGGGGGGGGGGCGGGTTCTCCTATGCCCCCTTGGCACTGCCCCATGTTTTACCAAGACCTCATCCTGTTCATGTGTTTATCTATCTCTTACTTTCTCCTGTTTGTTTTTCTTCAATCCAATTCCCCTGCCTTCACTACAGAAATACTGCCAGCGGATGTTTTCAGAGAGTGGTGTTCCTGACTACTTCACTGCCAAAGATGCGCTTGACTGGTTCCCATCGTGGGTCCTCAGATACACAGTACTGATAAAACACCGGGGAATAGTAACCACCAAGGGCTCCCACATCGTAAGAGCACAGAGAATCCTTCCGGTTTTGTGAAGAAGTGACAAAATTTATTGATACTCTATATTTTATATTTTAACTTTTCTTTTAACAGAATATAAATTTGCGTATACTGTATTCTATTGGATCTGCCTATCTTTAGAAGACCTTCTTGTCTGGATAACCATTTGTTGCCTCCTCAAAACGGTAGATTAAGCAAGGTCATTCAAAATAAGGAGGTTTTTTTTTCTTTTTAATTACCTGAAATCGAGAATGTTGTCATGTATTTTCTTTTCACATCTGTTTTTTGCACAATGTTTTAATTACAAAACACCACCCTTTCCTGTCAATATCTGAATTGGTGGGAACTTAGAGACCACTATCCAGTGATTCTCCTGAAAGAGTAAATTTGAATTTGCAGAATAACTTAAAAGTGAAGCTAAGTCTGTATAATTCTGCATAATATATTTTTTGCACTGAAAATTGCCAGAATAAGAAAGAACAGCAGCATTAAAATATTAATTTTCCATTCATTACGTGTTTGAATAAGTGTCCAACGGGCAGTAATACTACAATATCAAATTTTGTCCTTATTAAGTTGTTTTTGGCTTAAGCACTTGTGGGTATTTTAGGACACCTTTTCCCCGTTACGGACATGCAAGCATAGGATTTTTCATGAGTTTTTTGATTACTGATTTTGCAAATCCTGATAGTGCCTTTAAGAGACCCATTTAAAGTTTGCACTGTTATTTTTTTTCCAGTGCATTTTTTTCCTCACAGGCAGAACCAAACCAAATATTTTAGATGCAAAATGTCATTGCCATTAAAAGGATCAAGCAAGTAACTGGTATGGAAAAATCTTGGTTCAAGGTGCATTTCGTGATTTTCAACATTCTGTTTTATTCATTGATCCATAGATATCCTTGAAAAAGCTTATTCTTTCTCAAAATTTGAGCTGATCCCACAACCGATCTTGCATTTTGTGTTTATGAGCTTTCTCGACTTCCCACGGTCCCCCATAGGTTTACTGTGCTGTAATTTCTTTCCGTTCGGACAGAAAATACAAATTTGCGATTTCTTACCGATGCGACCGAATTGCACCTGAGTACTTGGGGCCACACTGGGATAACTAAGGCTAACGGTTTAAATGATATAAAACTCCTCAACATATTTTTTAGGTAAGACAGGGGACCATGCTACTGGTCACGAATGCCCCTTTAGAAAAAAATCCCATGGCCTATAGTACCATGTTAAATTTTAATTTTGTAATGTAATCAAAATATATTTAATCTTAAAATATTATACTAATCATCATCCTGTAAAAAGTGGAGATTTGGAATGACTTCCTTAAGACTTTTGATAATTGGAGGGAAAATTTTTTCTCCTCAAGATAAAGGAAATACTACGAATGAAGGAAAATTTTGAGGGGGAATTGTGTACGTCTTGAGGGAAATTGTGTAACATCTTGGAAGGGGCAAAATTTGGATATGTTTCCCGTGAACGTTTAGCAATTTTTCCGCCCTGATAATAATGGAAGACCACAAAATTTCATAATGAGATGGATGTTTGAGGCATTACAAAAGTTTTGTAAACCACTCATACTTAGAACCAACATTATAATTTCATCGACATGATGTCAATCAACAATAAAATATTGGTACCACCAACTATGGTAATCATCTATGCTTAACTATTGTGAAAGGGATTAAAATTGAAATCCATGGTTCATTGTATCACACAAATACTTCCAGGACGCAGTTTTTTGTGGCCGCCAGCTATAGCCTGGCTGGACCACTTAGCAATCCGTTTTTTTTTTTTTTTTTTTTAATTTTTTATTATATTTTTGGTACACAAATTGTTAATTTTTGTTTAATTGACCTCATTGAAAGTGTTTAACTTCAATTGAACCAACGTCTGTCCTGGTGCAAGTGGATCCTCATATGTTGATGAGGTCAAGGTCCTGTTTACAGGCCAAGGTCCGTTAGGTCAGTTGAAAATGGGCCTAAAGTAATTGATCTAAATTGAAACTTGAGTTCAATTGGACCAAACTTTTGTCATAGGTTGCACCATGCGATCCCTCATATTTGAATGAGATCAAGTCACGTCCAGGGTCAGGTTGGGTGGCCCACAGCTTATAATTCTTTGAATATATCGAAGCGCGAAAGCCGGCACCGCGAATTCTAGGTATATTCCCTACTGACAAAGCACCAAACTGTGGCGAACAAACAATAGGGATAAGAATCCCCGAGAGATTTGTCCACCGAAAGCATGGATGACTTATATGATATTTCTATTTTAGCTATTTTGCATGCATATATCATGTGAGCCAACTGTATGAGTTTATTCTGCCTTCAGGAATATTTAATGTAACAGGGTGAGCATCGTCCGTTATCATCCTACCGGGAAAAATGTACGCCACGTTGTATACATTTATCTGAACTTCGTAAGGGCCACAATGATTAATTGGTGGAAAAGAAGCGGGTTGATGATTTTCTCGACCTGATTAGATTTGGGGCGTAACATATGTTATTAACTATTTGCATAATTTATGACAAATTTTCCTGCAAGGCCTTGGTACAAGTTTCCTTGGTCCCGTAGGCGTATACTGCTGTACTGGTGGAAGGAAGGCGGGTTGATTGAAGTTTCTCAACCGATTAAGATTTTGGCATATTTTGGGCACATTGAATATGCAAAGGAGCTATTAAATATGCAAAACCTCGTATTGCTATATTTTTGCAATGGTAAGCATCTGATACTCAAAATTCCTGCGCTGCATGAAAGCTATCATGGGGCACTCTTTTTTTTCAAGTTGAAAGTATGTGATATTGTTGGCTTAAGTAGCTATGCAATGAAGATAAGAGCCCCTCCATTTGAAACCCAAAATATGTCATTGAATGCATTTTAGGAATTAGGAGGTTAAATTACAAAATGGCTCAGAGGGTGAGGTGATACCAACACCACATTTTCCAATTGTTTACTAAAATATAAAAGGAAGGGTCTCCTCCGATAATGGTGTATATCAAAACTTATCTGTCTTTGTAATCAAACAAAGTATAATTCGTCATATGAGTTTCAGATGTATTAAGTGCAATGCTGTCATGTGATACCTTTTCCTGTGAACCCAAACCACTGATCAGATAACTTTTAAATTTTTCTTTGCTCGAGCTTAGTGGCTCTTAGAAATGTTTTTTTGTAAGGCACTGCGAAAAACCTTTCAAGAGGCCACTGACCACGGACTTTGCCTAATAGTATGTTTGATGTGAATTTCTAAATGGGCAGCTATTGGCAGTTCTTGCACCTTAACAAGACAACTTATTTAAACTTGTCATTTATTTGAGATTGTTTTAATAAGAAAATCCAGACTTTTGGGAAATCTGTGATGTACATGTAAATTTAAATTTGATCGTATAGTCAACGGACCGCAATAAGGCGAGAATTGCGCATTCTGACATAATTTGACGGTGCAGAAACACATGTCCCAGCCGTGAATAATAATTGTGAAGAGTTAAGTCAGTATTAAGCACTTTTTTGAAGAGCGCCCCAATTTTTCAATTTTCAAAAATTTGAGATTTTACACGTTTGCATTGGTAACCTGGCTGTAACTAATACCTTGAATTGTAAGAAGCTCTACCCCCTGTCTAATGTGTCGCAAACGAAGGATTTTGTAACTAGAATATTTAATATGGGATCCCGATAATAATCAACGGCTGCTGGAACAGGCCTTTCCAATATGAAATAGGCCGGGAAATAGCACCATGTACTTACACTCATCTATAGTTGTTTTATGTTCAAGCAAGTCCAGTTAGAGGTAATTTTCTATTGAGGTTGCACTATTTCATCATGGACGGACATAAACTTAGCATTTCAGCTTCTGTCCGTTAATACAATCTAGGGCTCCCTTCTAATTACAAATCGCTCATTTTATCGATAATACGCTTTTTGAGGCAGTCTCTTCGCAGTGTAGTTTTTCTAGATATTACCAACATCTCTGATGCAAATTCAAAGTGTTGAAAATTGTGGGCGCTCTTAAAAATGTGCTAATTAATGCTTTTAAAGCTTAACTAATTACTAAACCCGAAGTTTTACATTTCATGATTATGGCTCTGTGAGTTGAAAACCCAACTCAATAGGTCATTTTTGACATTTTACACATTCAACCATCAGTCTGTGCTGCGCTGATTGCAACGTCGTAATTAGTCCCTAATTCTGTCCTTGATATATAGGTTATTTCTTGAACAGATCGTTTATTATTTGTAAGAATTTGAGAGCTACCTGCAATGATTAACCCCCTGGCACTTCGTCACCACTTATGATACAAGATCTCTGCTTGGCCATTATGTATGCACCTTATAAGCCCTCTGATTAACCAATCACAATAATGCTTCTATAGCTCTGTGTAACATACCACCATTCTTAGAGTATCCTGCTTGCCTCAGTACTGATATTACCTGCAGGAACCAATCAAATGTGCTTAGTTGCCAATAGATAGGCCGTAGTCCCAGGGAGTGTATCCAACGTTTGTTTTTTACTGTTGAATTCAATATTAACAATGGTGTCTTTTGTAAAGGTGCAACAAGAGAGTTTGAGCACCCACATATTGTGTCATAATGTAATTTTCGGTATCGATTAACACTCATGGTTTCTTACCGATTGTATTATGCTAAGAAATGTCCTGTAAAAGGGAGAAAACAATGTGTGTTGATTTGCCTATATTTCAATTTAAAACAAAGGCTGAAATTTGTCCGTATTTGCTCCTTACAAAAAAAATTAAAATTCAATTTCATCACAATTTTTATTGTACCAAAGAAACATTTCTCAGCTTAAATCCTTTCAGATGGTGATATTTCTTTGAATGGAAAGCTTACTCAGGAAAAACACAGTTAACTTTTTGATTTTTTTAGGGACTGTGCAATCTTCTTGATCCTTGTTGGCAACCTTTAGTGCAAGTATCCATCTCGTTGTGCAAACCTTTAAGTTTACACGTTTCACACAATGTTCTTTTCTTCTTTCCCTTATTGATGGGGAAGTTCTCCATTATGGACCTTCTATATGATCTATATTTTTATATTATAGTGTACCCAGTGCACCATTTATTTTTGTTGTGTGTGTTTGTCCTCTCCACTAAATTGCCATTTGGTGATCGTTTATGAAATTCCTAAAAATAAAAACTGCATAATATATGACCACGTGTGACTTGACTTCAACTTTGGGATTTAACTTACCCATATATTGCCAGGTGTTCATTTGGATTTCATCAAGATATGCCCGATTTTTGCAGGTCATACTGAAATTGTCCCGTAAAGCGGCAAACATTGAATATCTGTCATGCATTTTTAAGTCGGCGTGTTTTATTTTTATGGTCCAAGATATGTTTTGCATTTACCAGGTTAATTTTGTGTTTGGCACCGGGGCTTATTGCTGATAAGAAAAAAATTGGAAATTTAATTTTTATGTGTCCAAATGAAATTCCATATTTTTGCTATTACGAGAGCATCTATTTTCAAGGCAACGATTTTCAGAGGCTTTATTTTGCGACAACGAAATGAAAGAAACACCCATTGGTTACACCTTTATTCCGTCATTCATGCCTAACGTGTATAACGCCTGTTAATGCAATAGGAGTTGCCGTTACTATTCCTATGTTAGTCACAATTTTTTGGCCCAATTTTTGCATGCCTCCAAAGTCCCATATAAGGGCCTATCAATGGTAGCTAATACCCACCCTCACACACTTGCCTGTCAGCCTGTCACGGTACTTCTGTTCTTGTCATTCCCAATTTAAGTTTCAATCGGATTCCAGCATCAGCTATAGGTCCATCAAATCTTATCAATGAATTTCGAACAATATAATGTAAAGGGGCGTTATTAGCACTTTGAAGTCGGGAAACAGCCCCGGGTAAAATACAGGGTCAAACAAACTCATGTTATTACTTGCCTCCCCAGATGAACCCGATGCGCGTAGCCATGCTGGCTCATTATCATAACGTACACATACTGTAACTCTTGGCTTTAAGCACAAGTTGCACATTTTATGTTGAGAGCGCCCCCAATTTTTCAAAATTTTGAGATTTTTACATGGATGCCATTGGTAACTGGCTTGTAAATTATACCTTTGAATGGTTAAAGGGGCATTTCGTGATCCACAAGCCTCATCCCCCCCCCCCCCCCCCCCGACTTTACTAAAAAAAAAACGTTGAGATTTTCATATCTCTGAATCTGTTAACATATTTGTAATCCATGTGTGCCCAATCATACGTACAGATCTTCGGTCGTGTGTGGTAAGAAATTCGACATTTTTGTATTTTCTGCTGTACACTGACAAGACCTTATAACCCAGTGGCCTATGGGACCGTGGAAACGAGCATTTGCTAGTAACACAAAACCGCAAAAGCGGGATCAGCTCAAAAAGTTGTGATGAGCTTTTCTCAAGGGATATCTAGTGACAATGAATAAAACAGAAGGAGCTGGATTCACGAAATGCACCTTTAAGGTCGAAAATGTCGGGATGCAACCAAGGAATTTGTAATTAATAATTAATTCAGAGATCTCCCGATTAATAATTCAACGGATGCTCGGAAATGGCCTTCCAATATGAAATAGCCGGGAATAGTGCCAATGTAATGTGTCTATGTCATCCATTAGTTGTGTATTGGTTCAGGCAAGTTAAGTTAGAGGTCTGTGTGGAGGGCCTATTTCATCATGGACGGACATAAACGTAGCATTCCAGCTCTGCCGCTAATACAATCTGGGGAACCCAATCCTAATTACCAAATCGCTTCTTATGATAAAATAGCGCATTTTTGAACATTATCGTTGCCGGTGTAGGTTCCTAGACAATTTACCAATAACTGTGTAAAAATATCAATTTGAAAATTGGGGGGCGCTCTTCAAAAAATGTGGATGTTATTGCTTTAACCATTCTCAAAGATGGGGACCGGGCATTTGATACTTATCTGAGTGTCTCTGTTTCAGCATGACAAATGTATTCAAATGGTCCACGCCTAGTATCAAGGTCCGTTCATACTTTCCACTGCACTGCATTGCGTGCAGTAAATTTACTGCAATGTCCCGTCAATTCCGCTGCACTCCCTAATCGATTTACTGGTAAAACCAGGTCACTGCAGGTCACGGGTTGCAGTACGTTGCAGTAAAATTGCGGAAAGTGGATACTGCAACACTTGAATGCACGCCACTGCATCTTGCTGCATCGCGGTTAAATAATTTTAACCTTCGTCTGCAGGACTGCATTCGTGGCAATACTGCAAGTGATTGCAGTGATTAATTTTGGTAGGCTGCATTGCAGCCACTGCACTGCAATGCAGTGAATAGTGTTATGAACGGACCTTAGGTGTTTTAAAGGCTGCAACGAGAGATTTTTGGGCACCCATATTTATTGTGTCATATGTAGTGATTTATATAGATAAGAACTCCAATAGATGTCACATTGTTTTGCTACAGAAAGGCCTTGAAAGTGAAAACAAAATGCGATTTTCATTCGCTTAATTTCACTATAAAACATTAGGATGATTTTGTATTTGCTCCTATACGAAATTAGAAATTCCACCCATTTTGTACCAACGAAATATTTTTCACTTAAATCCTTTCACATGGGGACGTTTCTGATAGCGAAAGCTTTACATTAGTCCAAAATTAGATTTTTCAATTTTTTAGCGACACCTTTTATGTGAAATCTCTTTTTTTCCTTTTTTTTTGTTGCACCTTTAACTGGCTACCCAAAAACAACTGCAGGTAAATGGAAGCCATGTTGTGTATTTAACTGGGCCTCTTCTTATCAGTTCCAAAGATTTGCATAAGCTGCCATTGAGAAGGTAGTATAATTTTCCATTAGGCGACGAAAATAAAAAACCCTGTTTTACGGGCCCGACCGACCCTGATTTTTCAGTTTTGCAGATTTTTTTTTTAGTTTTCGAAAAATCATGTAAAATCAGCCTGTTTTTAGCCCAAATTTATCAATTTTGGCAATTTAAAAAAAAAAATTGTTTGTAAAAATTGTTCATTTTTTCTCTTGATTTTTCAGATTTTGGGGCTATTTTAGGCCAATTTTGAGCTCCAGAAAAGAGAAAAAAGAAAATATTCGACCGACCGACCAACCCTACTCTAAAGGTCCGCTCGCCCGTAAAACAGGGTTTTCTTTTTTTGTCACCTTACTGTACTGACTCAAGTATAGTCCCACCCTCAAGGTATATCTCAAGGCTGTATGTGTGATCCAACAGCCACCCCCCCACTCCCGGGTTGAGTTTACTCAGGTTAGGTTAGGACAAAAGCGATTACAAGATGGGGTATTAAAGGTGCTTGTTCCGATTATGTATATTGTGTTCTCTTACTTGATATGAGAGACTGGCAATTGCACATATGCCCCATTAAATACCGTGGGAAACAAACTTGCAGTTTTGATGGTAGAAGCAATAATGCACGTTGCAAAGCCCTATTCACTAGTGTGCTAATATTGATGGTTAAAGGCACTATCAGTGATTTGCTAAATCAGAAAATAAAAAAAAATCATAAAAAATCAGGTTTTTGCATTTATGTAACAAGTACAGGTATCCAAACATACCCTGCAAATGATAAGACTGGAAGCAACCTAATAAGGACAAAATCGGAAATTTTAGCCATTTCTGTCCGAACGGACACTTACTACAACACGTAATTGAATGGAGGATCGTATTTTGGAACACTGCTGTTTTCTTCCTTTTTTATCATCTTTTTTCCGTTGGAAAAAGTAACTTATGAGAACTGTCAGGGGGCGATTTCAAAGTTTTGGCCATCATGTGGACACACGGCTAATTAAACATTGCACTGGCAAATCAAAGTACTAAATTCACATGTGCAAACAAAGAAAAAGCTACCTTGATTCACAAACACATGATATTTGTATTCTGTTGGCAGGTTTGTTCATATTGTGGTACAAAGTTTAAGATATACAATCAGTTAGTCACCCTGATAGAGGGAGATCATGTTTGTTCAAAGGCACCAGTCCTATGTGGGGGTTCAACTCTCCAATGTATTCAAATTAATAAAATATGACATTGCTATGTAATTTTTATCAGAAGAGATAATTTCAACAGACATGGTATTTACATTTCCATATTTTAAAATTAACAAAGTTTGCACTGCCATGTAATTATATTAGAAGAGATCATTTTATAAGGATACAAATTTCCCTAAAAAGCTGTAAAAGGTTTATTTACCAAACAAGTAGAAAAGAACCCCAAAATCAAAGTTAGCAATGTGCCTGTTGTCCTAATCAACCCTACAGAGAAGCATGTGTGGATTTTATTTCTTGCATGTCAGAAAATACTAAATCAATTTTTTATTACAAGCTATTACATAAAGAATTTTCGGCTTATTCGCTTCAGATGTGATCGAGTACATGATAAGATTTCTAAATATACCCCCAAAAAGAGTTTGAAAAATATAGAAGCAGATTTTTCTGGAAATATCCTCAAGTCTCTTTACAGGTGCATGTTCTGATCGTTTTTGGGACCCCCCCCCCGACTTACTCGGAAGTAGTATCAGTCTTAAGGCCGTATTTTTCTCATTTTCGTCCTTAAATTTGAGCCCTTAAATACATTTAAATCTCAAGATATAAACAAAAAACCACAGTATTTATGTTTAAAGACACTATCAGTGATTTATCAGAAAGAGTCAAAATATTTAAAATTTCCAGGAATAGCTTAAAAGTGGCATGCATCATGCATGCAGTAGAAGATGCAGATTACCTTTAGGTGAGGAGAAGAACCTGTTATGTGAGCAAAACCATCTGTGATTTGGCATTACGTTTTTTAGAGGTCCCCCGGTTCAAACCGTGGTAGGGCCACTAGCTGGGATTTAATTTGTATAAGAATTATTGATTAAAAACTAGAGTTCTGCTCTCCCCGTGGTCCCTTTGGAGAGCTTATTATATTCGACGAAACGAAACAAAACTGGCTCAGTGCATCCATTGGATTACACGCTTTATTCCATCAGAGTGTAAAATGTACGATCACAGAATAAAGCATGTAATCCAATGGGTTCACTGAGCCCATTTCATTTCGTCTAATATAATAAGCCATGTGGACTTGGCAAATGGACCATGAGAATATCCAAAGGGACGTTAAGCCATCAGTCCATGTACAGAGAGTCATAGTCATACCTGATGTACGTAAATATCACAGTTAGTTACGAAAAGAATAGGTTAGACCTGGTAACCCAATTGTCTTAAGTCGTCGTGGTCAGTTTCAAGGGATACCCCTAGTAGAGTGGTTCAATGTTGGGTATAGGCTACCACTGAAAGCTTGGCCCTCTAAATTGTAATGAATAACATTTTAGTATGCAAGTGATGTCTTATGTTAACATGTTGATGCTAAAAATAATTGCCAAAGTTCCTACATACTGTGCACATTCTCATGGCACTGCGGTTTAGTCCTTGGGTAGTGCCACAAGTTTCAAGATTGAAGTCAGAGCTCATCTAAAGATCAGAGGTTTTGGCCAGAAAGGGTGAAAATTATGAAATTGTTGGTGTATCTAACCTATGACGATAAATTTCATAAACATTGAATGCAATGGTCTTTTTGTTTTCCATCATACTTGTGCACATTTTCATGGCACTTGTAATGTGTGGTAGTGCTCTACAAGTTACCTCTTCAAGAGTGGTAAAAAGTATATAGGGTTGTTAAAGGTCATGGGCACCCAAAAATGGTCAGAAATATTAAATTGCTGGGGTACCCCATTTGTCGATGAATGGTCTTGGGTAGGTATATAGGGAGTCAGAGGTCATGGTTCAAAATGGTGACCTCATGTGACCTTTGTCCCCACTCACAAACTGTGATGGCAGACGATACATGCGTTTGGGGAAAGGCTGCATTTGCTTCATTACCAATATACAAAATAACGGCGTTGGGTTCGTAGACCTATCAGCAGCTTACGGCACTGTTAATCACAGATGCCTATCCATAAGATTCGGAAATCACCAAGGACATCTGCTTGATGGGCTTATCAAAGGATTGCTGGCAAACGGATGTTCTTTGTCAGCTAGGAGCGAAGAAGAGCAATACATAGGTCAGAGTACTACACAAGGGACCCATGCTTGCACCTTCCTGTTCAAAATCTATTACAAGACCAACCTAAGAGTGAAGGAACCTGTCATTTTATTTATTGCAGCGATGTTGGAATTAGCGCAAAAGATGTTAGACTTCACAGATATGGAAGGAGAGACTCTCCAAAGCTTTGGTGAACTCACTCAGAAGTTGAAAACCACCTACGTGCAAATCCAGCCAAGACACAGGGCGTGTGCTTTACATCTATGCAACCGTGAAACCAAAGTCAGCTTAAAAGTTACTGTTGGAACAACCCCTGGAGCACGTGATAACCAGGTTACCTAGGAAGTTACACTTGGACCGCACTCTCTCATATAAAGCCCACATCAAGAAGACGAAGAGTAAAGTATGTTCACGCAATAACTTTTGAACAAACTCACGGGCACAAAATGGGGTGCTCACTCACATACCCTAAGATCGACGCACTGCCCTGTGCCACACTTATGGCAAGTATGCTTGCCTGTTGGGAAAGAGTTCAACCCCATGTCAGAAGTTTGATTCAGCTTAAAATGCCTCTGCCAGCTGATCACAGGAGCGATCTGTCCAACAACAGTGAGCATATGCAAGAGCGTAGTGCAAATCTAATGTGAGCACCCTAATGTTTGGACAGGTACCTGCTGCCAACTGCCTTAAATCCAGAGAGAGTTTTTTGAGCAAGTTCGCCCATTGAAAACAGGGTCTCTAAGGAGCTTTGTCTCTAAGTCGCCTTGTGGAAAGAAGACCTTGCCATCAACAAGTAACATCTATTTGGTATTGACCTGGGAGCATCTTCCCACCTGGAGCTGACCTCCTCATGGGCTGAATGGCGATGCCTAACAGATTGAGAACAGAATTGGCCGATCTAGGTTTCCTTGCAGAAGTGGGGCTACCTGGAAAGCAGATTCAAGGACACAACCTGTGGTGTAGAACAGCACCACAGACTAGGGAACATCTCTTGGTCTGCCCACTGCTGGAGCAACAATGCACAAACAAGGACCTTGCAGAATTCAGTGAATCAGCAAGACGTTGTACACCTCTTGGTGGATCAGATTTGAGAACCACAGTGTTGGACATGAAAGAGAAGGGACCAATATACACAAATCCACCGAAACATGGCACTGTTGGACACTGATGTTATCAATCAATGAATAGATTACAGTACTATAGTCATTCTCTACCTCAGTGCGTGATGTCATAAACTTTACGATGCTTTTACGCATGCATCAAGATGTGCGCGTGTGTAAAATACTGTGTTTTAAGTCATCGCATGTGGTTTACTGGTGCGACCCATCAAATTTGCAATGACGTCACTGAACCAGCGGTAGGGAAATCGAAGTGTTATAGTATTATATAGTACAACAATGCATCATGGGGGACACTGAATAATAACTATGTTGTCTTGATCATGGTGGCATTCCCCCCAATTTTTTTTCTTTTTTTAAAAACCAAAATTTTGCTATTTTGCCCCCCCCTCAGAATTTCACTTTTGCTCCCCCCCCCCCCCCCGTTTCCTCCCTAAAAAAGAGGTCTGGGTTTTTATTGTGTCCCTTACTGGCGGTGCACAATCAAGGATGACCGTAGTTTCATGTGCCAATGTCGTTTCTCATGCAGCACGCAAAAATGCATTAAAATCGGATGGTGAATTCTCTTCACTTTAAACACATGTTCTATACAGTGTCAGTGGAAGTCTGAAGTAGCATGGGGGCATATGCAGTGTACCAACTTTTGCATGAAACAGTGTCGACATTGTATACTTTCAGCATGAGACAAATTATATGGAAGCCATTATAAGCCCTAGGGAACTGTCACGATAAATGATATGGGAAAAAGTCATAACCTTTAGACATTAATTCTACTTCAAAATTATTTTCTATGTACATTTAACAAGGCACAAATAATTTTTCTTTGCTGAGGAAGTTCTAAGCTATGCCATGCTACCAGAGCTAGTTGTAGAGCACAATGAAATAACAGCAAAAAAAAAAACAAAACATAGAAAGTGTTTCTTTTTAGCCTACAGGTGTGCGATCTCCTGGATACGCATGAATCTTATCAGTAGTCGTGTCCACATGGAGGCTGAAACTCCAGAGTTTCAAAAAACTCTGGCACGTGATCAGTGTTTTCGGCCATGTCATGGATGCATTCGGAACTCTGGAGGCTAGTTATCAAGGGTCTAGCAGTATTAATCCTTAAATAACTTGGGGGTGCATGAAGCCAACTCTGATAACACTTCAGAGTGTTTGGTGAGCGTTGTACAATGTGAACAGGCTTCTATAATGAGTGGAGGTGACCTTGCAAGTTCATCTTAGTGACAAATTCCTGTGTTTGAATTATCACACACAAAAGTCCACGGCTTCGAAAAGTCCACGGCTTTTGATATGTGACTTCGGTTTACACTCCGATAGGAGAATGGGCAGGGGGAAAGATTTCGGAATTTTGGCTATAACATAATTGCGTGAAGTAAAATAATGGGATTTAATTTTCATCTCCGGAAGTTTCAAACCCGTGTTTTTTTTAGTTGTGTGACCATAACCATGTTCACACGGTCACAAAACTCCAAGGGTTTGAAACTCAGGAGGTGAAATTTTAATCTAATTATTTTACTTAATTTCAATTGTCTCCACACGATGGCCAAAACTCTGAAATCTTTCCCCTGACCATTCTCCCTGCTTCTCATATCGGAGTGGTAGACCGAAGTCAACATACCGGAAGCCTGGACTTTCGCGCATTATATTCAAACACATGAATTTGTCACAAATAATGACCTTGCGAGGTCCACCTCCGCTCACTATCCCCTGAAGCTGTCCCCCGGTACGACACTCCAAAAGACTCCGGAGTGTTATCGTTAGTTGAGCTTCACCCCCCAGTTTTTTTAGGGGGAAAATCCCCACTGCCCCCGATATAGGGGATAAATCCCACTAGACCCTCGATAAAACTCCCAATGCGTCCCACACTGTTAAAAACCCTGATCGACACTCCGAGTTTACTCGGGAGTTTTCAGCCTCTCGTGTTGATACGACCATTGGTGTTAATATTGTTTTTTTTTTTTTAAAGATTTTTTAAGGTTCTCTTCCCCTTTATACATATTTACATATTAAAGATGCTATTTTACATATTAAGACATTTTAACTACAGCGATCCACCCAAAGAATCAAATTATTGGAATTGCAGAATTAATGGCTTTAAAGTGAGGATATGTCAGTGTAAATTCTCATAAGTTATTTTTTTTTTTCCAACTGAAAAATTAACAGAAAAAAAACCAGCAATGTTTAAAGGTATGACTTTTCCAGTCAATTATGTGTTGTAGTTATAGTCCGTACGGACTTAGTGACTAAAATGTGTAATTTTGCCTTATTAGGCGGCTTTTGGTCTTAGCACTTGTGGGTATGTTAGGATACCAATATCTGGTTACAGACAGTAACTCTGATTGTTTTATTTTTTTGATTTAGTAAATCACTGATATGCTTTAATGGACAAAAGTCATGTTTTACAACTGTCCCTTTATCTTTACCCGAATTTAAAAGACACTATCAGGATTTGCTAAATCATCAAATCGAACAAATCATCAAAATCAGATTTTTGCATGTATGCACAAGTACAAGTATCCTAACATACCCTGCAATTAATAGACCAGAAGCAACCTAGAGAAGGACAGAATCGGAGATTTAGGTCAGTACTGTCCGACGGACACTTACTACAACACCTAATTGAATGAGATCCATATCTTGGAACACTCCCGTGTTCTTCCTTTTCTGTCAAGTCTACAGCTGAAAAGTACTTTGAGAAGTCTACGGACTTATCCTTCTCTTTTGAGCTTTCCTATTCCTGGCAATTTCAAATATTTTTCAAATCACTGATAGTTGTCCTTTAAAGACCTATCAGTGATTTGAAAAATATTTGAAATTTTCAGGAATAGCTTCAAAGTGAAGATAATTCTGTAGAATTCTCATAAGTTACCTTTTACAGCTGTAGAATTACAGTCAAAAGAAATACACGGCAGTGTTCAAAGATAAGTTCTCCCCTTCAATTACGTGTTGTAGTAAGTGTCGTTCGGCACAGTAATGACTAAAATCTCTGATTCTGTCCTTATTCGGTTGCTTATTCTGGTCTTAATTTGTAGGGTATGTTGGATACCTGTACTTGTTCCTACATAAAAATCTGATTTGTTGATGATTTTTTCGATTTGCTGATTTAGCAAATCACTGATAGTGGTCTTTAACTCAAGAGCGATTTGTTAATTTCTTTTTGACACAATACCACCACTTAAATTCTTCATATTCCATACAAACTTTGTGATGGTTAGCCCATGGTACAGCTCTTCATACCTCGTACTGGCTCTAGTATAAATCCAAAGGGTGAGGAAAAGGTTACTTTAAGGAGTAAACTTCTGGTGACAATACTTTTTGTTGGACTGTTTGATATGTATGAAAGCGTTTTTATTGATAGGATATGTTCAGTACGTTTTTTGTGTAGGTTTTCTAGTTGTGCCTAACCAAACGTTCATGCCTCACTCCTACTCATAAACCCCTCTAACCCATAGCAAAAGTAGTATTTAGGTGGGCTTACATAGCCTCTGCAATTTACTTATGAAAGTTTGTGCTAAAAAGAGCAAACTTGTTTCCCTTGGATATTGTACAGTTCATTTTCATATCTTTCTGAAAAGGTGATTAAAGCATAATGCACATTTTGAACAGTCAATTTTCAATTTATATTAGATTTTTGCACAGTTTGTGGTATGAATTGGCTATACCTGTGAACGGTATAGCTCAAAATAATCGTTTTGTCATAAAACGCAGGATTTTGTAATAAGAATCAGGATCCATTCTTGTAATTTAACGACAGGGTTTGAAGTCAAAATTTCTTTCCGTCAATGAAAAATCAGCCCTCCTCACGAAAATGATGTCAACTTTGACTTACGTGAACCACGGAACAGCTAATGGATGAGCGTAGCCATGTACATGCCCATTTCCCTGCTAGTTCATATTGGAAGGACATGCAACCGTTGAATTATTATGGTAGCTCCGATCATAATTATTCTAATTAGACTTTTTCAAGCTTTACTAATTCAAGGTGTAGTTTACTCTACCAAATTACTGGCACAACTCTGCAAGAATCTCACAATTTGAAATTGGGGTGCTCTCCAATAAAAAAAAAGTTGTCACAGCTTTGCCTCGTAAAATGATGGAAAAGTCAAAATTGAACACTCATATTTTTTTACCATCACCTCTTAGGCATTCTATATTTGTATACTATCACATGACTTTGAAATAAAACAGTGACATCAATAATATAAAGCATATGACTGCATGCCTATATTAATGCAATAGTAAAAAATATATATCATTCGGATCATATTTTGACTTTTTCATTCCACCGGCTTTGCCTCGTGACATAGAAAAATCCAAATTGGACCTCATGATATATTTTTACTATCACCCTCTTGGCATCAATGGCTCAATCACTTATATCGTGAATACAATGATGTATCGGGTAGGCTTGTTTCCATCAACATCTGGCGGGACCCAGATGGGTTGCATTTAGTCAAAGCCCAAAGACCCAGTTTTTTGGGAAATTTCATCCAATCGGGTCATGTGATCCCACAACAATCCTATTCTTTACACACAAAATCCCTGACTTTAATGTTTATTTTAGCCCACAAGCGTTGTACTAGGGAATTTTTAGCATGATGATAAAATGTCTTGTGGTTCTCACTTTTGGGCACTCTTATCCAAGTACTGAGTGTTTATTACATTACAGTATAGGCTGTTACAGCCCCAAGAATTAACAAGGATTTATTTCATTTGAGTAGGCTTAGTCCTAAATTAGCACATCAAATAT
>JAMKCH010044169.1:0-12485 GCA_023653785.1 Ophioderma brevispina | reverse complement strand
GTCGCAAATTTTGTATTTTTAACACTTTTAATAACTCAAATTCCCGTACCTATCAAATCCTATAGCTCATGTAATTACCGATTTATAAGGAAACGTCAACTGAATGTTTAATCCCGTGTAACTTTCCGTATATTTAATTTTTTTCTCGTATTTTTATTTTAAAAATAGAACTTCAATATTTAATCCCGTATTTTCGTGTACTTTTTGCTCAAAAGTACTCCCCGTGGGGTAACCCGTAGTTTCTTTATTTTCCACATATAACTCCTCAAACTCCAATATAAAGTTCTCACTATCCTGTAGTTTATGACCCCACCCGTCACAACATCCCGTAATCGTATTTTTTTATTCCTCGTAGTTTGCAGCATATCCTGTAGCTTATAGGCCTATATATAATTCCTATTTTCTAAATTATTAAAACGTCAATATTTCATCCCGTAATTTTAGGTACATTTTATTTTTTCTTCTTCTCAAAACTCCGTGGGGTAACCCGTAGTATCCATACATACGACAATCAAAGCGGAATAACATGACGTGTTCTTGACCATTTGTTTCTTTCCCCACACTGTATAAAGAGCCTGTTATTTGCGTACCGCATATAGCGCCTTACGCGTAATCGCCCGTTGCCACGCGTAACCACCCGTCGCAACGCACCACGTATATACGCGCCGCTTTAATAGTAACGCTTACAAACAAATGGTAATTTACCATAGAAACCGAGCACATTTTCGTTGATTTTTCAGCCATTTCTGAACGGATTTCGTCCTAATATCGTTAGAACCCGTCCGGTATCGTCATACACCTTTCATGTGAATTTAGTGGTCTTTGAAGCAAAATTGACGGAGCCTTTTGTGCACAAACAAACATACATACATACACACAACATTCTGCAAATTATAGTAAGATGGTGTTTTCATCTACTAGTATGCTGATAATATTTTTAAAATAAAAAATGGGGGTCCCTCTTACTTTTTGAGAAAAATTCGTTCCAAAAAGGGTACTTTCTGACAGTTTTACTGTTACCGTCGTGTATATGGAGAAATTACAAAACTGACCACAAAAGTCTTCATTAGTAACAAAATCTTCTATAGAAAATTTTCGTCTTCACATATGTTTATGCCCGGAGAGAGCTTACCTACCGTGTTCACCTTTGAAGTGTGATCCCCAAATTAGGCCTATATTGTTGCGCATGTGAAGGCTCGCAGCGCGTTGCTATAGGCCTACTTCATAAACTTCGAAGTACAAATTAAATTAATCAATGCGCTGCGCAGCATTATCGCGCCTTACTACAAAACGCGCTTATACACTCTTAGACGCAGTCTAAATCGCGGGCGTTGAAGACACAGCGCGTGGTGTAAGAACAAAACAAACCTCTTACACTGATACACAAAATACTGGTCATAAGTCGACAAATACCAGGCATTCCTTGTGAGACTGATGTGGGAGTTTATTGATTACTTTGTACTTCTAGGTTTACAGAGTATAGATACTTTGCAGCGGGTTGTGAGTCTAAAAAAAAGTCACTGAAATTTAGCATTCGGATTGGCCGACGCCGCAACGCGTTGCGAAATTTCGGCAACCCGTTGCGAAATTCGGTAACGCGTTGCGGATTTTTGCGTCGTGACTTTCTCACAACTCGTTGAGGCGATGCGTTATGACTCCTATGGCTTACTATATCGAGACAGGTGGGCGCCTTGCTTCGAAAGTAGGCGTTATTAAATGGCAAGTTTACTCATTTTTACAGTGGAGGGAAAAGAGAAAGACCGGAGAAAGACTTACCTTAACCTTGGTTTGAGATACTTTTGATCGGGAGAAGACATTCTTAAAGATCTTTGAACAACAGTCGCTCTACAAAATAAGAAATTCATTGAATGAAAATTTGAGATGGTATAGCCCGATCCTGAATAGCCTATGCAAATTCACATAACGTAATACGTGTACACTCTTTAGAAAAAAAGTGCAACTTAAAACTCGTTTTGTCCCGTATATAAAACACATAATAAACCTTCTTTGTAGAATCTGTAGCATGATAGAACCTAGAACCTTTAAAAATGGCTTCAAACCCCTTCAAACGTTCTTGATGAACAGAGCAGATTTTTTTTTATTGTGACTCGTAATGTGTTTTTAACATTTTATTGCCCCTGGTCTATACAAGTAACAAATGTACACAGCTTTGTTTCTGAACCACAGGCACTTTGGGCCATTCTCCGGTAGTCTCCAAAAATGACCCAAATATCACATCAAAATACTGAAACTCATTAAAAATCGTAAACTTATATAAATATTTACTTTTCAGAACACGGAACAATACATGGGTAATCTTAAAAAAACAAAAAAAAAAAAAAACAAACAAACAAAAAAGATGTCGGTTTTAGTATTTTGACTCACGTTAAACGTAATCGGGTAAAGTATCAGTCGGTCTTTTCTTAATGTTAATTTTGAAACATTATATCAAAGATTAGTTTTAACAAAGTTTAAAAAAATATCCTTGAAATATTTGAATTTATAGTTTACAAATGTTGGCATTAAACTATTTTACCAATATGTTTAAAACATTTTTAATGTCATATGAAAAATGTTATAACAATGTTTCAAACATTCTTAAAATATTACAAATTGGTCACGTATATAAATGTACTACTTATTCTGTAAGATATTTTCCCAGATTTTGTAAAACCACCCCCCCCACCCCCCCACCGTTTTAAAAACATTTTTATGACTTTTTTGATTACTTTCTTGCCGGTTCAACTTCAGTCCATATCAGTTTGAAAACATAACTCCCTATAAGTATAATAATTAAGCATAGGCCGGTATTCACAAAGAAGTTAGTCCATGGGACTAACTTCTTAGGTCCAGGACTAAGTCCCACAAGGAAGGACTTTTTTTATCCCCATAACTTAGTCCTAGAATAAAGTTAGTCCACAGTTTAGGACTAGTCAAGGATTGTGTAGGCTCAATCTAAAAGGCGGGGCTAGCCCTCTTTCCAGACTCAGTTAAAGTTTATTTTACGGAATAAAAAAAAAGGACAGTGTGTGTGATAATTTGCCTGTCGGAGCGGGACGACTCTGTATTCGTTCGTATTCAGAGCAGAATACGGCATTGTTTCAGTGTACTTACCAAAGTAGGTATATCCATTGCTGATTATCGAAGTTGTATTGATTTGATAATAATTCAAATACTTTATTGAACATTACCGATCACAGAGATCACAACGATTTGCTGAGAAGGAAAGATAATGCAAATTGCCAATAACTGGCCTGCATAGGGTATTTTGTTTATGTTGTGGTCAAGGCGTTATGCGCAAGGGATACCAAACAAGTTTTGCGTAATAGCGGACCACACGGCGATATTCGTACAGTAAATATAGCTCGGTGGCGCCACACAAGTAGATAACTGCCCAATTGAAATACACGCAAATATTATATGGTCGATTTTCATGAAAACGGTGCTTTCCAGAAATGTTGGTCTTTGGTTAATAAATCTTTCAACAATGATTTATTGGAACAAAACGGTAATATTTTGATAGGGGCGTTGAGCGCATTTTGGGCATATATAGTTTGCATGCTTTCCGTTTTCTTTCTATGAGATATTTGCCTTCAAAACATCGGAAAAAATAGGAGAAAATCGATGTCCGAAACACAACATCAGGAATTATAAAAAATTTTTGTTTTAAAAATTATTCTTAGCAGCTTGAATTCTTCCGAATATCAAAGTTTCTGTTGTGAAACATGTGTAGAAATTATGTAATGATATTTTTCCTTGTATTCTCACTTTATTTTATATTTTTTGAAATACAACATAATGTCCGTGAACACCTTGTTAATTACGTTAGCATTCACAAAGAAGTTCCTTAAGTTTGGTAAAATTCTAAGATATTGATTGTGCATCATTATTTCAAGGTAAACCTAATGCGGCGAGTTGGAAAATAGTGTTTTTCTTCAGCTCACAATGACTATTAAAAAAGTCTAAGAATGTGAACTTTGTAAAAATGGACCTTTTTAAGGAAGTGTTTACGTTACCACAGTTCTCGCAAACCAAACCACGCTATTTAAATACGGTCAAAGAGTGGGCACAGATACTATTTTCCACCACAAAATTATATAACTTTCAATCAGATAATCTTTAGTCAATGGGAGATGTGAAAAATGGTCAAAAATGTTTCTACGTTATTGTGTATTACGTTATCGTTTATTACGTTGAATGCGTTTTAGTTTACATTATCAACTATAATTTGGCAATAGAATATATGGGTGTCAAATAAATGTATCTTTAGAATACACACACGTAAAAGGTATCTTAATATTTCTTGACTTTAAAGTCTAATTTTCAGGCAGAATTCAATACCCAAGGAAAACGTAATAAACTAAACAAATTGGAGCATATTTCTTGAGTTCAATTAGCTACTCAAACTTTAACTTCGTACAAATAAAAATTGTTCCCAGCAACCTTTCTGATAATGTCTCAGTTGGCTATTGTGTTGATTTAAAATTTTGATCACGTAATAAACCCTATTCTTTTGCTGTACAAAATATTTGTTGTGCTATTGGCGTAGAAACATAAGAAGTGTTGTTGGCTAATAATATTATTTTCCCGTAATAGTAATTGATACTTAAATGTTTAAAACCTTAAAAAAAAAAAAAAAAAAAAAAAAAAAGAAAATAAAAAAACATACAATTTTGAGGGACAATTTTTTGGGGTGTGTCTACCTCCGAAATGCACCGTTTTCATGAAAATCGACCATATCTGTTTTGAAAGCGAGATTTCTAACCGAAGCGGCAACAGTTTTTGATACAAGATATGCAAATCGATAAAATTTTTAACTTAACAGAGAAACCGTACATTCTGAAAGAAAAAGTTTTACCTAAAACCTATATTATTTTGTTCTAAAACATTAAACAGAACCCTTCTTTCAAAAAGATTCTATAAAGCGAAGAAAAAGTTCTGAAATCTCTAAAGAACACAGTCTTTTAGAACCATTTTGCGTGATAAGAATAAAAACAGGTTCGAAGACGACGAACTTTTTTTTTTTTTTAGAGTGTATCAAAAGCAATGATGAAGACACCCATCCTCTATCGAAAAACTAATTTGCGATGGAGGCGGGCAGGGGTGAGATGTGATGCGGAGGAGGACTCCAATATGAACATGTGTAGATCTGATGACATTAAGTACATAGGGCATGCGATGAGTAAAGTGGAAAACATGGGGGTGGGGTGGGGGCAGGGACATTTGTAAGGTATAAGGCCTATAAAACTATATCTCTCTTAATTCCTTATATTATTTTTTAAGTCTAAAGTGACTGGAATTAGTGACAAAACTTTTGGGATTTAAAAACATTCCTCTAGATCAAAAATAAATCTTTAAATAATGTATAAACAGTTTAACTCATTTCAAGGTTATGTTTCAAAATTCAAAAGAGCATTCATTTTACGTACGCATTTACATGGATTAATTTTTAAGTCCAAAAAAAGTTTTGTCACTCAATTTCCAGTCTCGTTAGACTTAAAAATAAATTCAAGGAATTAAGAGCCACAAACATTCAATTCTTCTCAAAGGCTTCAAATTGCGATTTTCTTTTACCCCGAAGTAACCAAATCAGTAAAAAAAATAGAAATAAAAGGTGTTCTTTGCATGGGTGACAGATACAGGGGAAATAAAGTGCCCTTGGTGTTAGGCCTATGCAAAGCTTGTGTTCGAAAAATGACGGGATGATGTTGGGAATGATGCTGAAAAAAACGGGGGGTGGATGTAAACAGCCACGGCACGCGTTACTGACCCCATCTTGGCCATGGGATCAAAGGAAGTTAATTGATTACATACTTCTCCGAAGTAAACCCCATTTTCCCACTATGAATATAACAACATATTCATAATTACCCTTTATTGGGTATTATGTCCAGTTGAGGATACCAGGCGCTGAGGGGCGGAGGGGGCGCGCGCGGCTCCCGGTTAATTCTGAAAAAATCTTGCAAAATCAGCCATTTGTTGGAACAAGTTCAGCCTTCAGCCACCGGTAATTTTAAGTTTTTCAAATACTGACTCCGTCATTGATGTCCAGGGTTCTATTTGCTTTGTTTATCACATTTTTGATGTGGATATCCAGTTCATTTTGTTCTAAATGTCAACACCAGGTATGCATGTGAATCTACCCTGCTGGAGTTCCTGACCACAAAAGGTGAAAACTGAAGTCGGTGAGTCTTTTTGTATGAATTCTCATTGTAGACCATTAGATGGGTTGACGACATTTTCCCTTTTTCCTGCCATTCTTCTTCCCCAGTCTTTAGATCTTCCTGATGACCTTTCCTATGGTTTTTTTTGGGTAACTGTACACTCTCAAAACATATTTATAAAATGAAGCAAGTGTTGTTTAGGTGTTTAATGTTGAGCAATTACACTTGTGTTTAAAATTAAACACATTGTGTTTAGAAATTAAACAGTTGGTGTTTAGAAATTAACAGTTGGTTGGTTTAATATTGACATGTTTAGAGTTGAAACAACGATTTAAACGTTTAATCTCTAAACATGTCAATATCTAAACACTGTTTAATTTCTAAACACCAAATGGTTTAATTTCTAAACACCTGGGTTTACTTTCCACTTAAACATAAAGTGTTTAATAATGCTAAACATTAACCCTCTCAACACCACCTTGCATTCACTTTCTAAACACTTTTTACAGTGTAGACTCTCTAGCTCTACTAAACCCATGTGACGTCAATCGAAATTATTTAATCTTTCACGTTTTGCATATATGATAGTGGATATTCGTCACGAATCTTCCCCAAACGGCCAATCGACCAAAAGTCACATTTCGATATTATCGCGATTGAAGTTTTCGAGAATTACGAAACTTGCATACTAAAAATTTGAAAACATTTTAGGAAAATGATTTTATGTGTACAATTGTGGACATTGAAAGTTTCTTCATTTGAGCACGCTTTCCATTCAAGTATCCTTTGTTTTCATTGTCAAATTTAATTACAAAGTGATTGTCTGTTTGCAAAAACTAAAAAAACGTCCTCTGTTCTAGGTCAAAGGAGACGGAATGCACCTGAGTGTGTGGCGCCCCCCCCCATACTCAAAAAAAGGAGTCGAATCGAATCGCATCAGGCGGTGGTATTGCACATGTTGAACATACTTTGCCTTCGGAGGGCGCTAGAAATGACTATGCTTTGTACGGTTTCTAAGGGTGTCATTGGTCTCTTACAGGCAAAATAATGTGCCATGAAGCATAGAAAGAGGAAATGATGTAGTTCTACAATTTTTATTTTGTATTAGAATTGATTTAATCAAAATTAATACGCAATGTAAAATATAATACAACACGCTTATAAAATTACAGTTAATTTATAAATATACAGTAATTTGAATGGAAACCTGTAAAAGATGGATTTTACGGGGTTTGGTTGGAAGATGCGCCGAATTTTCATTGTAAAAATTTATAGCATTTTTTTTTTGGGTAAAACTTAGTACTTAATCGTAAAGTGAAAACTTATAATACTGAAGTACGATAATGTTGATTCTCGAAAAAAAATCGAATAAAAAGCTCCAGTTGTAGCGTTTTAGACGCCTGGTAAAGTGGACATAAATTTACAGTAGTTTGCTGTATTTCCAAATGTAGGCATCGGCCCAACATGGTAAGGGACATCAAAGCGGTATGTCTAGCGTTGAACCCTGGGTTGTGTGCAATTATTGAGGACATAATAACTCCCCCCCCCCCCCCTTCTTAAAAACGTTAAAAGTGGTAGAAGTTGTGATTTATCTGTTTATTGCTTGAAGGTGTATTTTTGATACCTTTTTTAGAGTAAAAAGGATCATAGGCCACATCATAGAGGGACTGTGAGGTATACAAGCCCCAAGAGGAATCAGGCATGAATCAAACCTAGATGATGAAACTATCAGTGGTTAAAAGACGGATCTTTCCACTGTAATTTGGACTTGCACGCCACGAACGACGAGAATCAAAGATCACTAGTTTGTC
This sequence comes from Ophioderma brevispina, assembly GCA_023653785.1. NCBI lineage: Eukaryota > Metazoa > Echinodermata > Ophiuroidea > Amphilepidida > Ophiodermatidae > Ophioderma > Ophioderma brevispina. The sequence continues at coordinate 4,510 of JAMKCH010044169.1, read as the reverse complement.
AAGACGAAAGCTTTAGGCCCTATATTATATTACTATCAAGTCATTTATATTTGATTAAATTTACGAAGGCGTTCGAACGAAAATCACTTTCATCTATGATCGGACACATACAACAACGTGTTATAATGCAATACTGTTATTTTCAGTACCAATTAATAAAAACAACGCTTTAATAATTATGGTATCTTTTACATTTATCAGTTTAACAATTTTCGTAGTTCCAACTGTCACTGAAAATAAATAAAAGATTCATGTAGGCTTCTACTTTCAAGGAACGAAAACATAGGAAGAGATATAGAACTTAGGTCAAATGGACGTATCAAACTCGTAAAAATAACGACTTGTAGTGTAATCAGAAACAATTTGAAATGAAAATTGTATTCCCATGGATATCTTAATTTTGGTCATCAAAAAATCATTGCGGATATGTTTCACCTTTGGAGGTCATAGCACTCTTAGGTTAGTGCGCTCATACTCTTGTTAGTGGAAAACTTTCTATGAGTAAAAAAAAACTACACCAATTTGAGGTAAGATGGCAGGCTTGCGACAAGCTTCTGACGTTTGATTTAATTCAAATTGACATATTTCTGGTTATCAAAGGGGGTATTATGAAAATGCAGAATGAGATTTTCTCCATGTTTAACATCTTTAGTTATTGGAATTGAAAGGAAAATTAATTTACTGTAATCTACTCAATAAGCGTAATTGGGTTGCATTCAATTTATGATAATTCAATGAGTAATCTTTTAAGTTACCATTAATTCATGTGAGTTTAATTGAGATGGCTAAAATGTGAATGATATAATTTGTCTACATGTACTCAAAACCATTATTGTTTATTGCGCATTAGTTAGGAAACACAGGATAATTATCAAGTTGAGTGAAATTATAATCAACTAAGTTGCTGGAACCTCAAAATAATATCGTAGATGTGGGGAAAATATGGAAAGAAAAGTGGAAAAACGAAAAAGATTTGATGTCTTTGTTGTAAATTTTGATATTGATCTTGACCCTCGTCTACCTAAGGGGGGGGGTGGTTAGCACCCCTTCAGGTTTTCCCCGGCAGATAAGCCACCTTTTTGGTGCCAGATTATAATGTAATGTCAATAACATATTTAGCGCTTTTTATCCAAAAACAAAACATTCAACCGGGCTCTAGGAAAGATAAAGGTGAATCCAAAGAAAAGGTTAGGAATATCACATTTCATTGATGGGAAATGCTAGTTTTATATGAGCGCATTAGTGCTATAATAAGGGTTTGAGTCAGTTAAATTGTGAAATATCAATGTCCACCCTATATTCAATATTTTCGCACTTTCCTCAACATATGACGTCATTAGTGACGTCATAATGGGGGAATGTTGGTACTTATTTTGTACAAATGGAAATAAGAAACGCTAACTATCCTTGAGTACAAATTTACAGAATCGGGGGTTCAGTAACGGAAATCAAGGGGTGGTCCCACCACACCCCCTTCGGGGAGTTTTGTTTAAGGTGGGATGGTCCATGCGCCCCGTACGCGCTCAATTGATCTTGTGCCAACGGAAATTTTACATGCGCACTTTTGGAGCGACGCAAGCGTGAAAGCAATTTTGTGCAAGTGTAGCGTACTAATTGCGCCACATTGTTCATTTACGGTAAAGCTAAGAACCAAAGTGAGCTGCGTTTGTTAGTATACTGTAATAGGCTTAGACGTGTCCCAGACCCACCCCAATCTACAACGTGTCTTTGTGCATACTTTAATTCCACACCAATTTTCATTTACATTGTACGGCTCAACTATGGAACATCATGAAAATGAAACAATGCAGTTGTGATATTTCACATGATTAATATTTCATTATTGTCAAATTCTCAAATTTTAAGTTTCACCAATATTCGTTTTCTTCCAACACACCGACCTGTACAAGCTACATAGGCCTAGGGTTCAATGTCATCAGGTGCCTAGCTTCATCTAATGTAGGGGACATCATGCAAAGATTCTCTATCATATGGGGAGGATCTGACACTGACTAGGGACTATACGAGCACCCCTCCCCATCGAAAGGGAATGATGACCCGGCCCTTCTTCCAGTAAATGCTATTTGCGGCATCCCTCTTAGCAAGAGAAAGATGGAACATTATCGTTTATTTGAATAAAGAGAAGTGACAAGTATAAGACCACTAGAAATAAACAGATAATACGCATACAGCAAAATGAAAATCTACAAAACGGGTAAGTTGTTGTTCAAATTTTTATTAGGCATAATGAAGTACGGGATGATACAGAGTGCGAAGTTTTCTCTAAAACCTAATTATCAAAAAATAAAAAACATTTTTAAATGTGTTAAAAAATGAGAGAAAGGAAGAAAATAATCAAACTTCAGAAAGGAAACAGAATTCAAAAATTGTTAAAAAAATAAACGTTATAAATTGTTTAACCGTATAGCCTATGCACTCAAAAAATTGGAATCTACAGACGCGTGTGTTTGAGGCTACGAGAAAGAAAATATAATAGAATCATGTATACTTATGGCTTGATTAGTAGATAAGACTTGTAACAGTCGACGAAGTTTAAAAGGTTGCGTAAACATTGCGGGAAGGCGTCTTTTGGTGACGCTGCGTAAGTTAAACGCGTCTCCAGTGCGTAGTATATAAGACGCTTTGCACACAGTAAGTCGCAATGTTAGTTTGAATCACAAAAAATGTGTTCTTTTTAATAACAGAAAAGTAGAACCGTGACCCCCAATTTTTTACTAGTAATAGAAGTTTTATAAATTGCGCAACGTTTGTAAAATTTCAAAAAAAAAGTTATCAGCCGATTTTTGTAACAATTCAAAACATGTATCAAAAAGTGAATTTGCATGGACTTGTACAAATTTTAGGCTAAAAAAGCTTACAAAATAAGGTTTGTGGATGACTTTGTTTCTCAAAAACCGGGGGGAGTACGTGACCCCCTCTTTTATTTTTTGATATTGATTCATATCGATGAAAGCATGTTTTACCACGAAATATTGGGGAAAGTTCAGTAGATTTCTATCATGGGACCATCCACCTTAAAAAAAGCTTCGGGGTAGACGAGGGTTAATTTGGCCTGTAATTACTCATGTAAAGTAACTTTTAAAACAGGTAAGCCTATCTACGATGACCTAGGAATCCAAACTGGCGACCCTCTGGATATGAACACAAATACTAATACCTGATACTATGCTACCATAAATGGAATATATAAGAACATTGATTTATGTATATACATATTTTTCCTTTCAAATTAAGCGATTGAAATTAAAAGGACAAATATACACCATAACGTGAAAGGGTTTCAACAAGAGGTTTTTAAAAATTATCTATAAAAAAGAGAAATGAAGTGAAAATAGGCTACTACAATAGTGATTGTTTATGTCCTTTCTGGGGTTAAAAATTATCTTGTTGTTATAACTTGAAATTACCCAACTTAGCTGATTTGAATCTTTTTACTTTATTACAAAACTTCAACAATCTATTAATTTGCAGCAACAGGTATAAACTGAGTAAATGTTACTACGTTTGCACCAATTATACGTAAACTTAATACATGTATGTTGTGTTATCACTTCTCAAATGAATAAGGGTATTTTGTGAACTTATTCTCATCTAAAAGTATAGTTGGCATCATTAACAAAATCAAAGATCCTTTAACTATTATGTCTTAAAACATAAAAAATAATAATAAATAAAAACTCAACTGGCGCGATTTCAAAAACTGATAAAAACGTAGGCTCCATTTTTGCCGTGCTCATCGCCGGATCGTCGGCTAGACAGTCAAGAATCTTACAATCTACGTCTGGTAATAGTGGAGGGCCTATGAAAAATTTGTGAAGTAATTGTTAATTGGTTGGCAACCAAATAAACGTAAAAACTACTGGGTCTGACAAAACGACTCTTTACAACATCATTAGGCCATATCGGAAAGCGCGCCACTGCTTAATATAATTAACCTTGGTTGGTCACTCGTATAGCGCTATACCAAAAGCACAGAAGCTCTTGCCACCGTGAGTCAAATTATCCAAATTACATTTCATCCCATTTTGATCATAATAATTTCATAGACACTTTAGTACAATTTGTATTGAAATAGATCAAGGTCCATATTAGCGAAAATGTCAGTGGTTAATTTAGTTCTGACATAGTCTTTAATGCTACTGACATTGCTAAAGGCAAAACCACACTTCTTCAAAACCTTTCCCATCCATTACATCGTTCCATTATACGTTTGCTAGTTTCGATCGATCGTGTTTTACATTCAATTCACATGGACTATCGCAACCTCGTGTCAGGGCGCATCGGATTTCCACTGAGTGTACATGCACGGACCCAGTGAGTAATTGGGTTGGAAAGATCACACGACATGCATTATGCATGGTGCCAGCGGGGTGTGAGTCGTCAATTAGCACGACGTGACTCGGTTTTGTTGGTGGTTTGCATGATTCTTTTGGTGTGTATGGCAATGGAGTAGCGTTGCCCGGCGGCAAACCTAGGACCCTTTATAAAT
>JAMKCH010044168.1:0-12559 GCA_023653785.1 Ophioderma brevispina | reverse complement strand
TCAGGACTTAGTCACCGGTCAGAATCTTAAGTATAAGTCTTGAAATTTCATTAAATTTCACTTCATAAAATGTTGATGAAGTTATTTACAACTATCCTGTTGTTGATAAACACTCTTAGGAATACTTTCAAGGTGGAATCAGGTAATATTTATTGGCATGAAGCGTGAAAATTAATGGAGAATGTGAGACAAAAATTTTGTCATATCAGTTACACACTATTTTGGCATGACTCCTCCATTGATTAAGTTAATGGCATTATGAATAATTGTACATAAGGAGGAGTCATGCTCAGCAGGACTATTGATTAAGTTAATGGCATTGATTAAGTTAATGGCATTATGATAATTGTACATAAGGAGGAGTCATGCTCAGCAGGACAATCACATGCCCTAATTGATTCATTGTTCAACTTGTTGCTATGGCATGCTGAGGCATGAATTGGCTTGCGTACGGTCGTGACTTAGACGCACAATTGAGAGAAAATAAACATCTGGATACAGTATACCCACAGGGCCCAGGGGCCGGGACATTTTTGATTATGTATGTGCATTGATTACACATGTACATGATGATGATCCATCCATGGACCGTCACCATACAGGGAACCTTTACGTCGTTTTTTTGACATTGGTCGTCGGCGCGACGTAAAGGCCAATAATGCACTGAAAAGCCGTAGCAATCAAGCACTGTATTAAGTACATGTATGGACTTGTCGACGCAGTGCTGCGTCGGAAGTCAATTACACTAAGAAAAATAACCCTAATGGCCGAAGTACTTATCATGCACCTACTTGTACTTGTTATTTATCTCCTGCAATTCTGTTTCTTCGATGAAAATAAATAATATGATGCAGGTAGAACCTGAGAAGCGAGCGCTCAGATGTACTTTCATTTGTCATATTTGCCAAAGAAAATGCACTCAAGAATTCCATAAATTACCGTTTGGAAATCCCAAATGCCCAAATCCAGCAGATCGTGTCGGGCCCCCTGGTTGGAGTCGTATTTATTCTTTCTTGGCCTGTTCTTGGGTGCACCACTATTACGCCTCCCATGGACTTTGTATAGAAAATTCATCATGTTCTATCTTGGGCTGTATCTCGAGTTACCCTTGTGTTTTAGGAAATGAGAGTTGCATAGTTTGTTCGCTAGACTTTTATCATGTTCATAACATATCCAAAATTGATCACAACTTATCCATATAAATTTTGCAATATTTAGCGATTTCTCGGAGGGTAGTAATTTCGCTACTCAAATTTTCGCCCGAAACCGGGAAATGCACGTGTGTGTTAATCCGCCAGTAAAAAGCAAAATATTAGCTTAAATCAACACGTTTTCTTTCAGGAATAACATGCACACTTTCCATAAAAACGGTAGAGACCAAATATATGCAAAAATGTGCTCAAATAGTATCAATAACTAGGAATTTTCCTCGTGAATTACGTGACCGCCAAAAGGGTAATTAGTGGTGTGTACCCTCTACTTCCTAGCCGAATAGTATGACAGCTTTGGTAAAACAAAATGTTTGCCGTAATCCAACCAATCCAATCCAATATGACAACATATAAAATTCAGAATTTTTCGTCAAGATCTCCCTTTTACGTGTTAAACCAATGGCAACGTCTAAAATTAGGATTTCTTGGCCGCCCCTCCCCTGAAGAAATTATGAATTTAAAAGGGCAAAAAAAAAAAAAAAAAAAAAGTTTAATAGTTATATGGGGAAATTTACCGGGTTCCGAATTTGGCAGTCCAAATCTGGAACCTGCGGTTTCAGCGAATCTGGCCAGAATTCGCCGAAATCGCAATCCAAAAATCCTAAAAACGGACTCAGGACATAACTAACGGTAAACTTAGAGTTTTCACCCTAGTCCTGGCCGAACAAATACCAGCCAAACCTTGTGAATTTCTACTCGAATCGGGAGCTAACAGATACATCTCACCGGTCAGGTAGAGCCCCAAAGGGAAAAGAGAAGAGCATGATGGGATCGCCGGTGACGTCAGTGGTATGACGTCACCAGGGATCGCCTGAATAGAAATTTGTGTATGTTAGTTTTGGGGGTCATCTTGTGCACCAAAGATGATGCAATTTGTTATTATCGACATTGGAAACCCTAAGGAGATTTCAAATATGAGGGAGTTACCCTTGTGTTTTAGGAAATGAGAGTTGCATATTTTGTTCGCTAGACTTTTATCATGTTCATAACATATCCAAAATTGATCACAACTTATCCATATAAATTTTGCAATATTTAGCGATTTCTCGGAGGGTAGTAATTTGGCTACTCAAATTTTCGCCCGAAACCGGGAAATGCACGTGTGTGTTAATCCGCCAGTAAAAAGCAAAATATTAGCTTAAATCAACACGTTTTCTTTCAGGAATAACATGCACACTTTCCATAAAAACGGTAGAGACCAAATATATGCAAAAATGTGCTCAAATAGTATCAATAACTAGGAATTTTCCTCGTGAATTACGTGACCGCCAAAAGGGTAATTAGTGGTGTGTACCCTCTACTTCCTAGCCGAATAGTATGACAGCTTTGGTAAAACAAAATGTTTGCCGTAATCCAACCAATCCAATCCAATATGACAACATATAAAATTCAGAATTTTTCGTCAAGATCTCCCTTTTACGTGTTAAACCAATGGCAACGTCTAAAATTAGGATTTCTTGGCCGCCCCTCCCCTGAAGAAATTATGAATTTAAAAGGGCGCCACACGCGTTACACCAGTTATCAAAATGAGTTATCACACTAGATTTATGTAAAAAATTACTATTGGCCAGCACCTTAGGCCAGCACAGTCAGAGGGATTTCGGGACTATTTTGTAGGTGCTAAAGACAGTATTTCAAGTTATTTCAATTGCATTTTGCTGTTGAATTGAACATATTAATAAATGCCCGGGATAAATGCATAGAAGAGCACTTTTACTTTCATAAGATTTTCACCATATATCCACAGGGCCCTTGAGTAATTTTAGAGAAAATTTACATTTTGTAATTTTCCTCGTAATATAAATACGAAGTCCAGTAATTAGGCTAATGAAATTGTTAGTTTCCCGTCCCCTTGTTTTCGACGAGGCACTAGGTGACAATTTCATTATTCATTATTTTGGAAAATTTCATTATTCTCAAAACTTTCATTATTCTTGTTCTTACGGGAATATTTGCCGTTTATACGTGACTAAACTCTGGATAATTAAGTATTGCACTTAGGTGAATCGGAAAATCAATAATCATAGTAACAAAGTCACTTATTAAAGGCACTATCAGTGATGAAATAGGGGAAAATGAAAATCAGATTTGTGCATTTTTGTTACAAGTTTATGTATCATAACATACCCACCTGAAAGCAATGTATTAAGGACAAAATCAGATATTTTTGCTATCTGTACAGATACTGAATGCAATTAGCCTAACATGTAATTAAATGGAGATTTCTATTTTTGAACACTGCTGTTTTCTTCCTTTTTTGTAAATTTTTCATGATAAAATAATACTCATGAGAATTCTACAGACTTATCCTTCACTTTTAAGCTACTCCTGTAATTTTCCACTATGTTGACTCTTTCGGGCAGATCACTGAGTGCCTTTAAAAGGTTACATGCTGAGATCAATTTTTAAGGGATTTTCAGAGATTGCTTTTGATCATTAGAGACCTTTTACTCCTATAGAAAACCACAAAATAACCTATGCTGAAAATTCCACTCCATTCTGATGGCACTCAAATTCTGCATTTCTCTTGTGTTGCAGTGGGTTTTCAGTTCCCATAGGCAACTGCTTTGGCGACTTTCACGAAAGTCGCCAAAGCTTTCACGAAAGGCCCAGTTATACCCATGGGACATGTACCCCCCCCCGATTCCCGGATTCACACACTTTTATATATAGTATTTCACTTCACAGGATATGAGCCATGCGTGTTTCAACTGAACAGTACAATAAAACCACACAACAACCCAAAACAGCCTTTTAGAAACAGAGGAATTTTGAATCAATTGTAACGGATTTTTGAAAATGTATTTTCCCGTTTTATGAAATTAAATTTGAAAATATTGTAGATTTGGTCATAAAAATATTTTTAAATATTGCAAGTTGAAACTTGCAAAACCCCTGGCTTGTGAAATTGAAGGTTAGTGATGAAATCTGGTGAAGTCTGCAGAGCCAAGGAGTAGGAGAAGGGAATCCAACCATTTTGAGTGATTTGACCTTAGATGACTCCAAATGACCTGGGAATGACCTTGAAAACAATTGGTATATTAAATGTTGACTACAAACACCAGGTTCCATGACCATACAAGCATGTGTAGTGATCTGACATTATGTGACCGGCATGACCTTGAAATGACCTTAAATATTTCAGCACTGAATGCTGACCACACCCACCAAGTTTCATCATCCTATCACACATTTAGTGATTTTACCCAAGTGAATGACCCCATATGACCTTTAAATGACCTTCAACATTTTTGGCACTGAATTTTGACCACACCCACCAAGTTTCATCATACTATCACAAATAACAAGGTTTACAGTGATTTAAACCTATTTTGGACTGCATTTGACCTTTGACCCACAACACGAGTTATGACATATGGCCCACTTCTGATCCCAGCCACAGCCTACTTGAGATACATATATTGCAAAGATGGAGACCCACACTTGCTTAGTAGGCCTAGTGAAGGAATTTTGCATATCGGAAGTACCGTTTCAAAGATATAGCAATTATGCATATTAATTAGCTCATTAACATACCTAATTTGTATACTGTATGCCCAAAGTGTAATCAGGTCAAGATCTCTTTAACCCACTTCCCTTCCACCAAGTTCAAACATACGCCTTATGGAACTCCAGATATTGACAGTGCATTTTGACACATTTCAAGAAACGCCCCTTTAATTAGCTTATTTGAATACCTAAACCACATATAGGCCTATCATGCAGAAAGATGCCATGAATAGTTTTCATGTAGCGAAGGAATTTTGCGTATCCGATGTACCAGTTCAAAGGTACAGTGCAAACCAGTCACCCTAACCAAAATGGAACACACACAGAAGTAATTTCAAGGAATGCCTCTTAATTAGCTCATTTGCATACCAACCCCAAATATCATGCACTTATAATCCGAAAAAAGATGCATGTCATGATGGGCGTTCAATGTGCAAAGGAATTTCCGATCTAACTTTTCAAAGATAAGCAACAAAAACCAGTCAACCATTAAATTCATCATATAAAAATAATCTAAATTTAGTACATATCATGATATGCATTCAATTTGGCACCACTTTATTTGAAAAAATTCATGGACCTATTTTTAAATTTGATCTATAGTACGATGTCGGAAAGGTGCCAATGCCTAATAGACTAGTTGCACATCCCCGAAAGCATCTCTTCGGTGCCCATGTCCCATCCGTGAACTTTACCATACTCAAGTCGGCTCAAAACATACTGTTTAGGGGATCGTAACGCAAATACCATAAACCTTACCCGATCTGGACTGCACAATAATTGTGTAATCGTCCGTCAGGTGACAAGTAGGCCACAGTACGATCGAAATATCACGTTTTTGTCGTGAATTTTCGAACCCAGTCAGTGCCCTCGATTGTTTTTTGTTTCTTTGTATTCTTCTTACATTTTTGTAAGATAACTTCACGTGAAAAGTATTTGTAATTGTAAATTTTTTTAGGCAGCTGTTCGGCGACATACGAACGACAACATTTTTTTTTTGTAAACATTACCTGTGGTACAAGTTCCCGGATTGGAAATGGTGACACCGAAGGAGATTCATTATACGTGATAGCGCAAATAGTCTATTTTGTGTATTTTCAAATTTTCCAAGAATTTCTTTTTTAATTTGCTAAATTAAATGCGATTTTTTAATTATTTTGTATGTGCATGTATATAGCAATATATCAGTGCAGTGAGGACCAATTTGCCAAGCATGTTTTTTTTTTAAAGAAATGAAACAGAAGTTTAATGTAAAAAGTCTAATCTTTCAGGCTCGTAACTTGAAACTAAGCTAGCTATGGACATATGAACTGCATCATGATATAGAGCTCTTTAAAATACAACAGCTTTTCCAGAAAAAATGGACACAGCTCCGCCATCTGCCAGCCCCATTTAAGGAACTGTCACTATAAACGCAGTCATATGAGAACTTTTTCAAATATTACAAATCCAAAAGAAGAAAAGTCTAAATTTTAAAGGATCATAACTTGAAAACTGAGCCATCCACATGGATCTCTCAATGAGAGAGCTCTTTAAAAATTACTCTTTCCTGAAAAAAAAATGGATGAGTTCTGCCATCTGAAGTCCCTGATATAAGGAACTGTCAGTATTACACAGTCCATATGGAGATATTGTTTAGCTACATTAGCACATTACAAAAGACAATTAAAGTCTAATTTACAAGGCTCATAACGTGACAACTAGCTATATCGCACATAGAAACTGCAATCATGAGACAGCGCTCTTTAAATAACTTTTTTCTTTCCCAGAAAAAAATGGCAAGAGCCTCCGCCGTCTGACATCCCCATTTAGGAACTGGCAGTGGGAACTAATCCATATAGAGTTTTTTAAATGCACGAAAATTATTAAAGCTTGAAAACCTTAAAAACACCACCACTATAACAATTCATTGTTTTTAGGTCTATCCCTTTGCACCATTTAAAGAGTTATTGTTAAAATACATTCACGAATTACATTTTACAGACATGCAGCGTTAAATGTTCAATCAAAATATTGATGTGGGTGAATTATCCAAAGGTCGGCAGAAAACAATGTCGGAAAACCATTTTAACAGATTTTATAAATTGAAACTATTTCAAATCTATTTCTCGCTTATTCACTTTAAAAAGATATTGACTTCTTTTCCTTAGCTTTACTGTTCTATTTACTTATTTTCTGACTTTTTATAACTTATTTTTATTTTATTAACGCGAACTACCATTTTCCGTATTTTTTTAACCGGGAACAGTCCGTCACGTATTTCGCAATCATTTTCCGTACGAATACGGAAAAATCCGTATTGTTGCATGTCTGCACATGGAATCCCAAGAACTAGAAAAACCCTTTAAATGAACATGGATACTATTGAGATTCTCTATTGTTTTAATACCTTTGTTTGCGTATAATCCCACTTGGTAATTAATAGCTCAAAAATGCACTTTGATTTTTAAAGTCTGGACCTGGAGAGAAGTGCGGTGGAACTATCAATTTTTACTCTGTTTCAGTATGATAAATTGTGATCAAAAACTTGGTCAAAGAGTGCTCGATTGCTTAGGAAATGGTTTTCTTGTCAAATGTTGTGGAATGATAGCTATACCCCACAAATATGAAATATTTTTTCAAATATGAAAATTCTAGCGGTAAGAAAAAATGGGACGCGGTCGGGTGACGGGAAACTAACAATTTCATTTCATTAGTCTTAACCGTGGATTTCATTGCAAGCAAGAGCACTTTGCTGACTATACTCAGCAACAGAAGGCCTGTGGAATTACAAATGAAAATGATATATTTAGGCCTACATGAATTTTAACAGCGCAAGTCATTCGCCGGTAATTCCTTAACTGGGATGTGTTTGTGGTCTATTGGAAAGTGCAGGACTTGTGGATCATTAGACCTTAAAATCGTGAGTTCGAGCCCCACTGTGGTCAACGTGTTTATGTCCCTGTGGCAAATATACTTAATCTCAATTCTTCGTCTACCAAGTGAAATCTGGGATTGCTATGGGAATCTTACAACCTAACTGCATGAATAGGCTGTGCGCCGAAAGGCATGACTTTGAGCAGCCACCTAAGATGAAGCGAAGTGATTGACGATTTCCTGAAGGCTCATTAGGGGCCTAAGTTATAGAATAATCATTGTCACCCGCTCTTTGATCCCGTTTATATTGGGACTAAGCCGCTTAATAAAAACTGGTTATTATTATGATTTTGTTGTCCCCAAATCCCCCATGTTGGTTTGGAGTGTATGGTTTTGTGTCTTGACTGATCCGACTGCTGCTGCAGTACACGAGTGTCAATGGGGATGGCCAAACGGCCCACGGACACGGCCCCATGCAATCGTAGACAATTCTTTGATTACTATATAACTTACTTTCGTCCGTCCTGAACAAAGGAGTGAGGTCATAGCTTTTTGTTCCGGCAGGCTATTGTGCATGCGTATCGCGTACGCCAACTTTGTGCACTCGCGATTACAGCTGTGCGTGTTTACTGCGATGTGCACATTTAAGCTTGCGTGAAAGCTAGACATCACTCCTTGTAGTTTCAGACTGGACAAGTATACTCACCATTAGGGGCTTCATAACAGGAGAGACTGATAAATGGAATCATGTTGGCACAACGCAAAGACGCGTGTGTATAGTTTGATATTGACGCATGAGTTGCTGTACAGATTGCTCAAGTATCGTTGGTTTTGGACGCGAAACAATACCGAACAATGTCCGCACATATTTGGTGATAATCGACAAAGTAAGTGTTACTAGCAGATAGGCTCCGTAGGAGCTTTAACCCCACCTACCTAGGCAGTTGGGTACATAGGTCTAGGCCTACTAATAATTATCTTGTGTTAACACAGGAGAGACCTAAATTGGAGTATTGGCCCATTTCAGGAATATAAATTTACACTAAATGGAACCTCCACAACTTATCATGTCATTACACGGCCATAGGCAATGAGAGCCAACTAAAACGTGGTACCGGTCGGGAAAATGCTTTTCGTTGCCTCCTGGGCCGTCAACACTATTTTTTTGGTCGCGCAAATGACTCGCTTTGCGCCTCACTGCATCTGTGCCGTCTTAGACCGAAATGACGCGATGTTTCTCGTTGCACCTGGCCGTCTTCCCGGAAATGACGCGATGTTTTTCGTTGGCATCTGGGCCGTCTTCCGGGAAATACTCGATTTTTTTCGTTGCATCTGGGCGTTTTGACTGGACATGATGCGATGGTTTTTCATTCACTGCATTTCGGAACCGGTTTTTCCCGCAGCAGGCGCAATCTTTTCATCAGGCGTGACACTGTGACAAATGCCCATAGACAATTTCGGAGGTTTCGATGGGGATAGCGCCACCATTTTCGATAAGCTATTTTTTTAATTCTGCTACACGTATTCATGCGTAAACCGGAGCATGACGTACATAATAGAGCGCCATAGCACGGTGGACTATGATGTAGCGTAATTTAGCGCCACTCTCACGACTGGCGAACTATAAGCTACAAATTTCATGCAGATCAGTGGCAGTACGCAATCCATTTTTATTTATTTATTTCCCCTGTTTTTATTGCATTTTCACGCGTTTTTCTCGTTGCCTCTGGGACTTCTTTCTTTCCGGTAAATGGCCGATGTTTTTTCGTTGCATCTGGGCCGTCTTCCGGGAAAATGACCGTGATTTTTCGTTGCATGCTGGGCCTTTATTTACTTTACGCTCTTATATCCTGTGCCGGAAAACGGCCGAGTTGAAATGAAACGCAAACTTTTGGCTCTCGTTGCATCTGGCCGTTAAAAATAAAAAAAATAAAATAGATTGCTTTTCGTTGCATTTGGGCCGTCGCCGCCAAAGCGACCCTGTCTGGTTGTGTTATATTGATTATTTAGTTAATTAAGACTTTGTTGATTTCATTAATGAGATATCACCTGTTACTCTTCTTATGCGGGTTTTAAGCTTTTAAACACTTTTTATCCATATGATACACCAAAAATAAACAAGTACAGCATGTAAAGTGAATTTCAAGAATTCAAAAGGTCAAAACGTCCACAACAGTTTACTATGGTACTATGTTTACATTAATTACAAGGAGCCATTTTTTTGGGGCGCGAAATTGTTAAAACAAAAAAAAAAAATCATTATTCATTCATATTGACCCCATGCATGATCTTGTGTTATTTTAGACCATTTTTCGTGCTCTTTCGAATAGTACCATTTGTTTGCCATTCCTTGCTTTTCAAAAAATTTTGTCACATACCCTACTACTATATTTAATGTGTCGTCATTAATTCGGAAACAAAATTCTGGCTACTCGCGCGTAAACTCGGAAGTGTGTGACGAACGCTTAACGGGAATCCAGTACGCAAATCATCAGACGCGCGCGTGCCATTTGTTCAGAAAGTAAGGTCACCATCCCGGTCTAGTACAGGGAACCTTTACGTCGTTTTTTGACATTGGTGGTCGGAACGACGTAAAGGCACAATAATGCATTTGAAAAGCAGTAGCAATCAAGCAAATGAATAGATTCATGGACTTGCCGACGCAGTGCTGCGTCGGAAGTCAATACAATAAGACAAATAACCTAATGGCCGCAGTATTTATCTTGCACCTACTTGTACTTGTTATTATCTCCTGCAATTCTGTTCTTCCATTTGAAAATAAATATTAAGTCTGTATTTTGAGAGATAGTCTTGTCGGATTCGGGCTACACCGATTTGGACTTATGTGATTCTTATACTAGAAATGAGGGTGATCGTAAATGTGAAACTGCAAATATTGATACATGCTCGTCTGACATGCCCAAAATTTTAGTATGACTCCGTTGTACTACACGGCCGGATTATTACTCACGGGTAGGCCCTATACGGCAGCTACACAATGTCTACTGCGGCAGCTACAGCACAGTAACACTGGGTAATTGCGAGGCGGGGGGTAGCTGCAAGGATAGGGCTTACAAATTACACAGTTATTAGGTAAACAGTAATATGTGTCTACTCTGCTGTACCTACCCCAATGGCTTACCCCACTGTAGTTTCCACTAACTAGGTTAGAGAAGGTGGAGTTGAGTAGACAAGTACCATAGTTAGACACCAGCTACCAGTAGCTGACCCCCCCGCGGTTACCCACGCGGCCATTTTGGAGATTGCATGAAATTTCACATGAAATGAGGGCGCTATACACTCGGGCTCCGCTTTAGCCTTTTTTGAACGTTTTTTAGGAAAATCAATTACAAATTCAAACGGGCATCAAAAAACCCCCGTAATCCCGCACATGTAATAAAAAATCAAATATATGCAAAAATATCAAAAAAAACAGAAAATTGGCCATGAGAAATACTGCGCGCGCTGAGATCCGGTGTAACCACATAGCTACTCCACGACAGTGAAGACAGCCGCTGTGTGTACACTATCCGGTCTATGCGGCAAAACTACACGGAATCCTGGCCGGCGAGTGTAACGTCTTGGGTATGTAGTCCCGGCTGTGCATGACTCCTCCTTATGTACCATTATCAGAATATGCCATTAACTTAATCAATGAGGAGTTCCATGCCAAAATAGTGTGTATCTGATATGAACACAAATTTTAATGTGGCTCCATTTGCAATAATTTTCACCCTTCAGCGAAAAAAAAATTTTTTTGTTACTATTACCTGTTCCACCTTGCAAAGTATTCCGTTAAGTGTTATCAACAACGGATAGTCTGTAAAAATCTTCATCAACTTTTTATGAAGTGAAATTTAATGAAAGTAAAACTTGTACTAATATTCTGACCGGTGACCAAGTCCCTGATTTTGTATTTGCCAGGTGCTGATGAAAAGCTTTAGCCTTGTATTTTAAGAATTTGAATTACTGGGTGCTAAAGGTAAAGAATAGTTTTTTAGGCGAAAGCACCGGGTTTATATGAAAATTGGAGGTGACATGTTTGTCATGGTCAAAATTAAGCTACAAACCAAAATTTCATAGCTGATACACATAAGTTTTTGGGACTTCACATATAGACTTTTAAAGGCACAAAGAACTTCATGTGAAGTCCCAATTATTGGGACTAGGGTAGGTATCCATGTCTACTCTGTGGTAGCTGATTGTTAACTACCATGAATAAATGAAAGATACAAGTCACTCTCGCCCCAAGTACAAACTCGCCCCAACTACAAACAAACTGGCCCCATACAAACGGGCCCCAAGTACAACTCCGCCCCACGTAGTACAAACTCGCCCCACGTAGTACCACTCAACTCGCCCCTAAAAGTACAAACTGGTCCGAAATATATAAATCTTCCGCCAGGTACAAATTGAAAAACACTTGATATATCAAATAATATCATAAACTTCGAAGTAAATTGCTAATTTACGTTTGCATTTGATGGGCTGAGTTTGCGCAAGAAGAATCGAGGGAGCAAAATTTGAGCTCATTTGTGGACTGGCGGTCCTTGTTTCGGGGACTAATATCGTAGCCGTCTTTTCCCCTTTTTTTGTTTCATCAATCAACACAACTAGATAACTATAGGCCTCTATGCCTTTTTTTCACATGAAAGGATACTTAGACGCTAACCATTTATTTATCCGTTTCAATGCATTTCACAAGACGCTAACTGTACATTGTACATGTTACTTACACTCTACTCAAAGTAAACACAATGCTCCACAACTAACTGCCAACTAACTGCCGGGAAAACGTCAGTTTGAGGGTTAGGTTTGAGAGCAAGCAAGGGCTTTGTGTAAGATGTCCTCTCAAATCGTAACAACTTATGCGTTTGAGAGCAACCCAACCAAACAATGACCGTTTGAGAGTCTCTGGAGAGTGGGTTCAAAGAAATGGCTGAATTAATTTTACCCGGTGATTTAATCGATTAATATCCATC
>JAMKCH010044167.1:0-12314 GCA_023653785.1 Ophioderma brevispina | reverse complement strand
TAGCCCTGGAACGACAGTTAACATGGTTAGAGCCCCACTGCCATGGATGATTCTGGCAGTGCTATACTGACATCCAGGACCAATGCACCCAACTCATTCTTCCCTGTTGGTACCACACCATTGACACCTACACCTACAACACAATCCCTACGTGCAACTCCGCTAGCCATCACTTCACTGTCAATGTTATTCCAGGTATGTCGATGACATTCCATTCCGGACATAAAGACTTTTCCTACAAAACAGATCTTTGCTGCATATTTTAAAACTGCTATATAAACTTAGTAATTTTACATGGGTTAGATTTTGGTTGACATTGCTTGCAATGTGACAAGTTATTTTAGTGTTCAAAACGATATGGTGCTTTTTGTACCAAACTCAACTTCCATTGCAGACCTGGGTGTATTGTTGGGTCTAGGCATGAGCCAGAGAATGCGGGCCAAAATTTCATTTTTAAAGCTTCAATGACAAAATTTAATGCACATTTCAAATATACGAATTTTTTTCTATAAACGATCATATTCATGTTTTGTCTAATGGTCCAAGCGTTATGGCTTTGTTTTGTCGCATGCCTCTGTTCATCTTAGGCTGACTGCAAGATTTCCTTAGAGGGCCCCTCATTTTCCAAAAATAATCGTGTTTTTTGCATGTATAATGCTTGTCCAATACCATCCTGTGTAAATTGCTAAGCTTAAATCGAGTTCCTTCATATAGAAAATCACAACTTGTTATAAAATTCCGGATCCGGCATTTTTGTTATAAACACAGTATCCTATGGGACGTAGTAACACACATAACTGTTTTCTGCATCAAAACAACAAATCTGATTTAGTGCTGTGACGTTTAAACGTTTTACACGTTAACATTACACGAACGGAAGTGTCACTAAACGTCTAGAAAATTCCTAACGTTTACACGTCAGCAAACCTACCTACTAAATTTTTTTTCATATTTAAATTGCTGCATGCAATTTTTTCACACCAAAATTACCCCGCCGTCAGTGAAAAGTCAAGTTAACATTCCAATGCCTTCTTCTAGAAATGGTTTCCGACTTTTACGAAACAGAGAACTCCCCCCGTTTGTTTTACACGTTTTGTGCTGATGGGTTGACTTCGTTTTCGGCATTGACACCGCATAACACAGCCCCACTTACGCGGTTTCAATTACAGAGGGATCTACAAAAGTAAAATGCAGCGGTAATGGCATCTTCCGCGTGATTTGGTCGTTGGGATCTTTGGGATATTCAACCTCTTTATTTGGATTAAACATAACATAGGTAAGTACAAAAAACAACATTTTGTGGTTCCAAGATGTTATTTATGATCGAATGCAAGCTGGGTACCCCGATTAACGACGATGTATGGGTGCCAAGAATGTCATTTGCGTGGAACGCAAATCCGGCAGTCGTTAACTTGTTATGATCGTTTAAAAAAGGTTTAAACTAAACGGAAGCACAGACCGTGTAACGGATCGGAAATTAAACGGTAACTCCCAGCTCTAATAACCCGATTCAACTCTCAAATTCGGAATTGTGGCATTTTAGGTTATACTATCTTTAGTCTAGTTACTATTTTTCATTATTACACAAAAATATTTTGAAATCTCTGAGTCGGACGTTAAGTGAGGCATCTAATGCAATGGAAAAGACCTTATGTCAGCGTAATTCATAAATCGCCCTTCTGTGAGTGTGTAATGCCTCGCACATTTAGATACAACCTTTTGTGGACACTTTTTTCAACTTAGTGTCCTTTTTAGTGAGCGTGATGAAGTTACTTGGCCATTGGACTGGGGTCTTTGTGGGGTAACAGATGAGGTCAAAGGTCCTTCATGGGTCACTTAAGGTCCTTATTTGCCTCTTCCTTTTTCCTTGACCACTTAATTGGACAAACTAGCTATTTGTGACCGCTGTCACTTTTTCTTAAGTAGGCCCATTGATTTGTATTTTAACTGCAGGATCTCTTGGCATAATTTGACTAAGAATTAAACCGGCCATACCAGTAGTTGCCCTGCATCACGCAACCTTTGATAAAATGTGACCCGACCTTCAAATAACCTTCATAAATTATTTGGCAATTACTAGTAGACCTCGTACTTTGGGGATGGTACTGTTTGGTTGTTTGTTCAGTTTCAAAGATATATTTTTATTCATTGAAATTTCCGAAGGAAGGCGCCACTCTTAATGGATGGTTTGTTCTAACTCCACAGATGATGGAACTCTGCCTGCTGATACAACTTCCACCATTTATCGCTCTGCAGTGGACATCACGGTGACTGTTCCTCCTGGGAACTAAAGGAAGTTTACCGTCATTGGATACCGCCACGCAACTGATAATTCGGGTTGCTGCCCTCTCCAATAGCCAGGACTCATGCACCCAACTCATTCTGCCTCCTGTTGGTACCACAACCAGTGACCTACACCTTCACTGATCCATCTGGAAACACGAACAAAGCGGTCACTTTATGTCCACTGTTGTGGAGGGTATGTAACAATTACCTTTTAAAAGTAATTTTAATAAAGCTAAGGATTGTGCTTGAGTCAAAGTAATTGCCTGTAAATGAACCAACTGATTAGAAAGTCGTATGAGTCGGTTTGAAGACTACCTAATCCTGGCTTCCACTTGTCTTTGTTAGATCCACCAGGGGTAGCCTTGAGTGGGCCTCTTTGTGCAATCAATTTGAATTATGTAATTTGTGCATGGGTAATAACTGTATTTTTGGTGAGGGAATTGGGACTTAATCATGTGGCTGGTGAATTTTTGATTGACCAATGACCTTATTGGTATGTCCCTGGTTATCACCCTAAAGAGATTATTGACAAACATAGGGTAAAAAAATCTTTTCTTTATTCTGCAGATGATGGAACTGGGCCAGTTGACAACACTCCACCAGTTATTACTCCTATCAGCGACCATCAACTTTAATGTTCCCACTGGTACCACTGGAATTCCCGAAAATGGTTGGAGCCAACTGCATTTGATAACTTGGCACTGCCTCCGCAGCTTACCTACCACTGAACCTAACTCATTCCATGTTGGTAGACACCGTGACTTATATATCACATATCCTTCGGGAAATACTGCCAGTATGACTTTCATGTCAATGTGTTAAGCGATGTATTGGTCCCAATTGTGAGCTCAATGCACTTGAGATGATTACCTTACTCAATGTTGACTGAAAAGTGTATATTAGATTTGACCGTACAGAGCGCCACTTTATTATGCCTTTATTTTCTAAATCTGCGAGTATGCAAATGAGGTACTTAATATCCACATTTGGTTTTTACCAACATGTGTACTAGCATTTTAACATACCATCGGTCATTGCGTTCTGGTTGGAGAAATGGTTTACCTTTATAAAGTGACGAGGAGGACCGCCCAAACAACGTGACAAAATTCTAAAAGGACCAGAAAACTAAATGCCTAAACAGGAAGAACCTAAAATTCATTCTGCATTCTTCCTTCACATTTTAAGGACCCAGATGAGGTTGCGGGGGGGTCATGATGCTCGAGAGATTAATTGGTTGTTACTATGAAGAACATCTTTTTGAAAATAAGAGTTGTACTTCTATCTGGGGAAAAGGGAAGAAAAAATCATGTTATTTATAGAGCAAATTTCCAAAATAGTTCAATGTAATCAGAACTAATACGACTTGTTTTCAGCTAATCCATGCGTCAAAACAACCCATGTTTGATGGCCGGTTTTGTCTTGTGTGGGTGGAGACTGTGAATGACCTTCTCTTGATCGCCACGAGTTGCTTCACTGGACCAAATTGTGAAATTGGTAGCTTACTGTGTAGGTTTATACTAATAGATAATATATAGTAGTAAGTAGTAAAGTCGTCGTGCGAGCTAAGCTCCGTGCGCAGAGTGCCCATCTCTTCCTTAGCGTTTAGGCCAAACTACTCCGTATATTTTGGGTGGGGGGTTGTTCGCCAATCTTCCCCAAAGCGAGTCGGGGTTTACGTTCCAGCATTAATAATGCGCTACCCATTATACACCTGGGTGGGGAGAGTATTGAGGGAAAGCGCCTTATTCAAGGGGCACAACACGTTGGCCGCAGTGGGACTCGAACCCACAACCTTTGGAGTGCGGGGCGGTGCTCAATCCACTGGGCCACACGTGAACCTCGATAATATTATGATTTAATGAATATTAACGGTTTTGTTTTTCCTTAGGCATTCATTCTGCTTTTGTAGAAAAATGTAGTGTAAATAATGTCACAAAATGAATGCCTCAAAAAAGGAAAAGAAAGGAAAATAAGATGTATGAATTTTCTTAGTATAGAATTTGTTTAAAATGTGTATAAACTAAAAATTCTGCACTATATTGGCTTGCCTTGTTTTTTTTAGTTAACAAAATATTTTGGAGATTTATTCGTTTGCCCCGAGCTGTCCAGAGCAAGATAGAAATCGCTGTTTCTGTATGCGTAGTATGTTATGTCAGGTCATTGGTTAGTTTTGAGGGGATTTATCTGCCTGATCACAATGACGGGCAAAAGGACATGGCGGTCAAGATTGTCGTTGGTCGCATAATGGAAATGTTGTTTTAAAGTGACTAATTTTAACAAGGGTGGGTGACCCAATCATGGTCCAAGTTTTTTGCATGTTGTTCTCATTTGCATTAAAGCCAAAAAATTATCAGATTGCAATTTGAACGAAATGCAGTCAAGCGCTTGGGTAAAAGCAAAAAATGTGTACTTAAATTAGCCTAACACGACAGTGTTATGATGTGGTGGACCAAATTTTAGGCTATTTTTTGTTCTTAGCATAAAAAGTAGATATTTCCTGGGCTTAAAAGTCAGTGCAGTTAATGGAGGAAAAATGGAACTTTATTCCAATAACAAGATATGAATTTTGATATGTTGAGAGGGGGTGGTTGTTTGGGGTCACCCACCTTAATACTATTTGTGTAAAAACCAAAGATATTTCCAGGCCCCAAACCAAGGGAACTAAAAAGGCCAAAAACAGGAAACAGCCAAAAATAAGGGGTGGTTTGTTGGTTTTGTCCAAAAAAAGGATTAAAAACCACAAACAAATTTCGTAAAGTCCCCTTTTCAATATCCCCTCTGCCTTGCCATTCTTGGAAAAAAGTCCCCATTGTGAGAAAAAGTTCCCCGTAATTGTAAAAAAAATCTGGTTATGGGCCTGGATATTTTTTGATGTATTTTCACATCGCCTACTTTCTCCATTCTAGCTGCAACCTGCAGTAGGTAGTAAACAACCAGTGTGCTAATGGTGCAGCCTGTGTTCCAGTGGAAGGCTCATGTACAGCCCATACCTGTGAGTGCCCAGACTGTTCTTTGGTCAATACTGCAACACAGGAGTGAGTGATCATTCCTTCTGATTGTAGTAAATGGGCGTGCTTTGGAGGCGTGCCCCCTGGGGTGCATGCCAAAAACTCTGCAAAAAATCGGCCTATTTTCAGCTATTAGAGTTCCCTTCACGCCCAGGTCCACCTCAAAAAGTTTGATTTGATACGCCGATGTAGACTGGTTGGAGGTAAATGGATTGCTGTGGTTTCATGGGAAAATTGAAATTAGTAAAATTAGTCGGCAGGCAATTCAAAAATAAGTTTTGAAGTTACCCCACAAGGTATGTCATCGCTTCACCCAATTTGTCTCAAATGACAACTTGGCTTTAACATGTTTTGTCCTAAAACTCAGATGGTCGTAATTGCTACATCGGCTAATAACACTACTTAGCCTATTGTCACGTGATCTAATACAACTAGTTGGGCTACAAACCAGTTTCGGCAATATTCTAAAAGGTCTATTTCCACTTGGTCAAAACAACCATTTAGTTAACCCATGTTGTCTAATGGTCAGTTGTATAAGCTCGATTTTGTTGTGGATGTGTGTTTCTATAATATGTTTTCTTTAACTTGTAAGTACGTTGATGTGGGAATCCTAACCCTGGAAAATAGTCAAAAATGGTTTTAGACAATCTGGTTGATTAACTAACTGGGCTTTAGTCAAAATGGATCAGCCAATGTGGTGATAAGATGAAGGTGATAGTCTAACTGGGATTGATAAAATGCTATTGGCCAAAATAATATTAGCTAAAATACGACCAAATGCGTTGTCAAAGTAGCGATTAGAAAATGAAGTTAGCGCATGGGAGACGAGTATTAGACTGTGGTTTTAGACAAAGTGGAAGCAGAGTATTGAATATTGATGAAATTATAATAGACAAAGTTGGCAATTTTCCAACAACATACTTGGAGAGAGGGAGTGGAATGGTTGGTAGATGAGGGTGCTTGGGCAGCAAGCCAGACGGTCAGGAAGAAGATTTTAATTTGCTGTACCCCAACCTCAACCAAAATTAACCAATTAACTTCAAACTTGATAGGGAGATAGAGCCAGGACGTTAGTATTTTATACTTTCATATAATAGTGACAAGAGGTTATAAGTTGACCATAACAAGGCAGGTACCAACCTTAAAAAATTTATACTCATTTTTATTCCGTAGGGGCTGTGCCCCCATGTGATAATAACCCGTGTGGCAATGGTGCCCAGTGTCTGCAGACCCAGTTGACTGTATCTGTATACCACCTGTCAGTGTCCAGCATGCTTTGAAGGACAATTTCTTCTGCCAATTGTGTACGAGGTTTAAGCAGGGGTTGTCTGGTAAGAAAATACATGTGACCCCCCTTTCCCTTTTGATTTAGGAAATTCAGGGGTCTGAAGAGAAATATGGAGGTCAAATTTAACATTGACTGTTGCTGTAGATTACTATTTTTAACTATAGCACTGGAACATTAACGATCGCCTTAGTATATTTCAAATGCTGGGGGACCTCATTTAGGTTAGGTCTGTTGTTCATTTCACCAAGTGTGAGAGAATTATTTTTTTATGGCCAACATTTAAAAATGTTCATGGTACTAATCAGTCCATGTACAGCAATAATATAGCCTGTAGTTTGCTTCATGCACTGTCATAGAAAATATTTCTAAGGGTTGCTTCGATGCTTGTTTTAATTGTATAAAAAGTGAGTGTCACTTATTAGGAAGGTAAAAACTTACTAATGCACTTGCCCAAATCTTAACACTGAAAGAACACGAGGGCATGTCTGAAAGGTGGTAATCACCAACATGGTCCCAATTATTTTTTGATGCATTTTAGATTCCTACTATGGAAACGCACATCGCCAGAACAAGTTTGACAAACTTTTTTTAGTTAAGTCGGTCCGGCCATTTGGAAATAAAAGCAAGCGACTTTAATTTGCCCATAGGACAGGGTGTTTTGATTAATGTGATTACCACATTTTTGGAACCTTTCTTGTTCATATCATCACAAGGAAAACATTTCCTTGGGCCTTAAATTTCACTGGGTAATGAGGAAAAATCAAAACTTCTGATACAAGTTTTGATTTTGATGTAGGAAAGTGGGGATAGGTTGTTGGTCAGGTCACTCCGAAGGGACAGACTATTGTTATTTAAAATGGTTTCTTTGATATAGCCATCGATGCTTGCTCCAACCATCTTTGCAGAATGGCTGTCAGTGGGTGGCAAACTCTTGCCCGGCGCCTGTACAGAGTAACCATTGTGTTCTCTTGTAGTGAATGCTTCACTGGACAATATTGTGATGTCGGTATGTACTGGACTAAATTAACCAGAGTGGGGTCTTTAAATGGGAGGGGTTACAACCCCCAAATGCAGTCTTATCACACCGCCCAAATGGAACAAATATGAATGTCGCACCCCCTTAAGCATTTTTGTTTATTTGACAAATTTCCAATCTTCCACCACCTGTAAAAATGTTGCTAAAGATCGCCGCTCTGAATTAAGCATACGTTGCCAGATTTCTCCTTGGCCGTATGAATCATGGGAGAGATACTCTGTGGATATTCAGTATGCATCTCTGGAGGAATATCTTGGCTTTAAATCTGTTCCAAATGTTCACAGCTATTCCAAGACACACAGCGGTGGTAGATTACCCAATTATGAACTTAACTAATTTGTCATCTGTAAAGCAAGTGGCACATAGAGTCATTGCTTTGATATTGTGTGTATCGTCTGGGTGGCGTGTCTGTGTTTGAGATGTCTGTGTGGATGTGTGGGCGTGTGTGTGCACGTCAGTGTGAGAGGCTGTGTGTGGGCGTGTATGTGTGTCGTGCGTCTGTGTTAGTCTGTGGTAAAATGTTAATATCCTAAACTCAATTGCCCACTGTTTTCAAATATGTACGGCACATTTTAACAACTCGGCTACAGTCTTGGTAGAATCCCATTGAACCTTTGCCACTTACATTCACCAACTGCAATGGCAGACGATGTTCCTTTTTGTATTTTTTTTTTTTTTCAGTCCGCAGCCCTTGTGACCAGACCCCTGTGGCTAAGGCGGAATCTCCGGTGCTCTTGGTGTGTGGGGGTCGGATCGTGTAACTCTACAGGGGCAGCTGTGAATGTGCAAGGTTGCTTTAACTGTATACACGTGAACTACGTAAGTTGCTTTCAAATTGGCCTCACAAGTGATTTGTGAATACTGTCGATAAAAATAAAAAAACAAATCAAATTGAAAGGATTTTGAGGTGGTATGCTGCTAGCAATTTGCCCAATGGAAGTTGAGATCAAACATTTTTTTAATTTTAACATTCCGTACATCCAGAGGAATTCTCACCGGTTACACACACTTCAGAGTATTTAAAAAAAAAAGATCCCTTCTTTAAGGACTAGGAGTCCCTTGAGAATACTATCCAGGCATTATTTTAGATTTGCTAATTATAACTTCAGGCTGTGGAAGGAGACAACCCGACCAATGTCCATTCATTTTCTTCTTAAATGCAGAATAAAAAAGACATGGTCCATTTTTGAATTTAGTGAATTGTCACCAGAGATGTAAATTTAAGGGTATTTTTTTTTTTAGAATTCAAAATTTAACCAATTTATAGGATTTAAAAATCCTTTGCCAACCTCTTTAAAGGGTATACTGAACTTGTAGCCATAAAGGTTAAAAAGGGCGTTTCTAAAAAGTGGGGCAATCTTTTATGAGGATTTATCACATTTTGCCACTTCATTTTGAAAATGAGAATAAAGAAATAAAGTTCCAATCAAATTCAGTTCCATATGGCCATACCTTAAATCCAAAAAATAAACCAAGTGAAATGTCCACATCAAAATTTGTATTTCAAAGGGCACTCTGTGGATCTTGACAAATTTTTCAGATAAACTTTTCAAATCTCCAAAGTTATTAACTACAGTATCGTAATTGTTTCTTTTGCAGTTATTGCGTCACCATGCTTGAACAACCCTTGCCAAAATGGCGGTCAATGTATCGTGATCACTGGCCAGTGCATCGCCTACTCCTGTGCTTGTCCCGCAGGATTTGGTGGAGTCAACTGTCAAACGAGTAAGTGTTACACTGTTTCATCAAATTTCTGTGACAGGATTTAGCAGCTCCCTTTTTTTAAAGTTGCCCAGTCTTGGCCTTGATAAGATTTGTTTGAACTTGAAAGATAAACTTAATGGTGAAAGTTCTATAGTAAAGCTGGATTTACAGGGTGTCCCCACAAAAAAATACCCAAAAAGCACCTCCAATTTCAGGTCTTTAACAAACATGAAAATTATACTTTAAAAGTATTAGTTTTTCAAAATGACAAACCCCATTGAATTCAGATCGCAAATGACCGCGTTGTCCCTTAATGAGTGTTTTTACTTATAGCACAGACATGCATAAATTGCATAAATTGGGTGTGCTTTTAGGGCAAGTTGTTTTGTGACGCTCTGTATCTAAAGGCTGCCCTTCTAAAAAGCTAGGGTCACAAAATGTAAGTTTTCAGGGGTATAGAGAAATTGAAAGAACCAAATGTTTGAACTGTTTGCTCAACTATAGTGCTGTGTGACTCTGGTGTGTAGCCAGGCTGGGGTTGCAAGGGTCTAAGTTGATGTAGGTGTAAAAAGTTACGATCATAAGGCAAAGTATGCAAAAAGGCTTGATTATAGCAAGAATGTTGGTTTTTCAATTTTCTCTCCAAAATTTCTGAGGGGCACTTTGCACAATCTTCCACCCTTTTGGCTAAGCCCCTGATCTGACCGCAATCATTTGTTATGCTTTTTATTATGTGTATTGTTTTGGCCATATAACATTGCTTAACACTTACGGTAAATTTGTATTTCAGTTACAACTAACAATGTGAACCCGTGCAATTCTTTCCCATGTGGCAATGGAGGGACCTGTTTAACCATGGATGCTACGCATTACATTTGCATTTGCCCGCAAGGCTTTGCCGGAGAATCGTGCCAGATCATTATAGGTCAGTTTCTCATGTTCCTAATGTCTTGGAATCTTGTATTGCTGTGAGCACTATTGAAACCAATGATTCTTTTCAAATTATGTCAGTGTTACAGGGCGTTGGGAAATACTGACTTTGCCTGGAAATAGTGTTGCATAGTATTCAAATAGAAAGCAAATTTCTGTATGTATTCATAATTCATTTTGTTTAGAGTCTATTAACATAGAACGGTGAATAAACAGATGAAGTGTCATTATGAGGGGCTTTTCCCTAAACTAAGTCCGGTCATATAAAAGGATTAGACAATGAAATGCAGCTCACATCCAGTCATTTTCTAATATTTACAAACATTTCTGAAATGTGGATTTTGTTTTTAAAGACACTGGCACATTTGAAAAATAGTGCGCCCTCAAGATATTTCAAAATCAATATTTTTGCATGGTTGTAAGGCTTTTATATACAAAAGCCCTCACCCGAAATGATTTGAGACCAAATCAGCTTCCTTATGGGTAAACGGAACGATTTTATAATTTAACGTCGCAGGCGACGTTAAATTCAGCAGACAACGAAAATGACGTTTAACACAAGAACACGCACGCCGTATGCATGTTTCCCACGCTATGCACACTGTTTGATCAGTCTATAACCTTTGTGGTTTTAATATCAGTGAGTACGAGTCAAAAAATTCATGTAATATACACATTTGTTGATTAAAGTTATGGAAAACTTAAGTTGGCCTACAAATTACCTGGATGTCTTATCCTCATATTAATGTCCCTATCTGTTTTGGGGTATGTTATTTTTATGTGTAAAATATATCTGTTCTTCCAATGGCCTAGACTATCATTTGAGAGCAAATTGAAATTTCATATTTTGTAAAAATGTGCCAGTGCCGCTTTAATTTCTATGTAAAACCAAGAATGGAGAACTATACCCATGGCCATTAAAATCCAAAGGCTGATAATACTTGTATTAACATATTGTATGTGGAGCAGAAATTGTCATAGTTGAATTAAATTTTGGACAAAATTGCCAGCAGATATTGTCCAGAATTAATGAATTTTGGGAAAAATAGTCGGATACAGAATTTTAATCAATGGTAAACACACAATAATTCAAATAAGAGGTAAAGAATGAAATTAAAGGCATTGCTTTTAGCCTCTAGCTCTGCCAATATTTTGGTAAAGAACAAGGCTGAAGCTTCCCCCAGGGGAATCGAATCCCCCACTTGACCTCTGACCCTTCTCTTGCTTTTCTCGTTTATTTCATTCCTCAGACTTAAAGGCACTATAAGTGATTTGACGAATCAGAAAATTGAAAAAAAATCAAATTAAATTTTGCATGTCTGTAAAAGGTACATATACCCTAACATACCATGCACATGATAAGACCAGAAGCAGCCTAATAAGGACAAAATTGGATATTTTAGTAATTTATGTCTGTACGGACACTTACTGTGACACGCAAATGAATGGAGATTGATATCTTGGAACACTGCCATTTTCTTTTTCTGGCAGTTCAGTTGGAAAAATTATGAGGGTTCTACAGACTTATCCTACACTTTCAAGCGATTTCAGCAAATTTCAAATATTTTGACTCTTTGGGGTAAAATACTGATAGTGTCTTTAAGCTAGAAACAGGAAGGGTGGTTTAGGGCTAGAAAACTTCCCTCTTTACTCCACATTCAATAATAACCAAGGTGAGATGTGCATATTCAAAAGAACCAAATTTCTGATATTTCATTTCCCTTGCAGCAAGTGTTGGGCCGGCCTACGATGCTTGCTTTTTGTCAAACGGTGCACAGAGATGTGCCAATGGAGGCGTCTGTTACAACAGCTACAACAGCAACAGTGGTTTTAATGCCGCACCGCAATACTCCTGTGTGTGTAATAATGGTTTCACTGGTACTGACTGTACCTTGCCTACAAGTAAGTCGCAATAGTGTTCTGTAAATATAAGGAAATTGTTTTGCAGCTTGAGGGATCAAGACCACAGCCAATAAACCCTAGTAGTTGCAATGCAAGCTGTAAAATTTAGGTGGTGTGGGTTAGTAATTAGTTGAACCAAAGTTTTTTAAATCCGGTTTTC
>JAMKCH010044166.1:0-12185 GCA_023653785.1 Ophioderma brevispina | reverse complement strand
AGGGATAACCAGCGATTTGCTAATCCAGAACACCGAAGAAAGTCATAGTTTGGTCGCATTGATATAGTTCTATTGATCGTTGTCTATCCTGTACTGGTGTGTGCAAAAATCAGCTGGCCTATATTTTGAGTCGCCATCACTATATAAATTTTCTGGAGACCGTTCGACTAATTTCAAAGGCCCTTTTAAAACTACATGTTGCTGTTGTCCTTCTAAGGACCGATTGGGTTATTTCTAAATAAAAATCAGGTGATGCAAACAAAAAATAAATTCAAAGTGATTTAGAATTTAAACTACTACTACAAAAATATCTGTATGACGTTCAGATTTTTGTGATTGCTAGTTCAAATTAATTTACTAAAGCCACATGACAGTGTTCATTGTCAATTACAAAATAATAATCCCAAAACGGCCTTTGAAAATCGTTTTGCTTTGATTTAGGAAAACATGTCAATCATCGTCTGGAAATGTTCAAGTATTAAAATGAATTTAACAGTCTTGGTATTTATAAGGGACATTTTGTGATCCCTTGACCGACCTCAAAAGTTGAAATTCTGTATTTTATGAAAGCTTAGCCTTTATGTTAAGTGCTTAATCTGATATGCTTAGTAGATCATCTCAACAGGAAATAAGCCCCAAATGCAAATCGGATTTAAACAAAATCGGAATAAGCTTTCCGCAACGATATCTCGTGATTCATAAATGAAACTTTCCAACTTTAAATACGCAATGGCGGAGGTCATGTATTGTGTGTACAGCACTTAAGAGATGTTGTTTGTCTACTTACAATGCACTGTGCTAATTCTAATAAAATATCTAGAGATGAAATGCCAAATTTCTTCTGGATTGAAAAACGACAAATGCATAGACTCAAGATTATATGATTTGCGTGCAGTGTAATCAAATAGAAATAACGCAAGATCTAAACCTAATAAAGCATGCTTTGATGGCACGGATCGACGCCTGATCCTCTGTGCGGTATAAGTAGAGTAGTATGTTAACTGCGTCCAAATATCTCAGAAGTATTGTGTTTGTTGGAATTTACCCATTTGCTCACACAGGAATATATAGATTCTAATTAATGAACCCGTCAGTTCTAGAGTTATCTCTTAACAATATTTTTTACATCATATTTATATTTATTCGTATGTATTATTATTGATTTTTATCCCATTGCCGCGATGAAAGCCTTAGTTTCCATTCCTTCTGGAACCACAGATACTGTTTTAAGTGGGTGGGTCGTCTTCATCAGATATTCCTGTAGAGTGTATAAATCAAAATGTCCATCGATAATGTCAACAATTTTACGCTGTATCGTCATTTACATTGAACTTTATTTTATGTCATAGATCAGTAAGCAACTCTCTTTTTGGAATAAATAAATCCATAGATTTGGGAAATGAATGTCTTTCATTTATATATCTTGCATGATCCGTTAAAAACTAAAAAGATCGTTGTAGCAAGTCGTACTAAACAAGTCTTACACTTGAAAGTTTTAATCGCTCGTTCCACAAAAAGAAATCATTCAATATCATATCGTCGTGGGTTGCATACTGTCGAATCAGCATAAATGCTAGTTCTGAGAAAACGGCGTTTGAAAATTTGAGTTACTTAAGAATGCGTGTAATTAAATGAAATAAAAGGAAATGGCTATTTTAAGTGGTGTATGTTAAAGACATGAATGGTTACTAACTGACGACAGTAACTGTTTTCTTATTCAAAATGGCCACTGAATGTGATTTGACAGTTTGTCAAAACCCAAATTTTTGATTCGCTGTGTTCTAAGGAGTCGAATACGTATTCGATTGCATGAAACCCGTTGATTTCTAATGTTGGTATGGTGAGAATACTATAGCTACGGGTTTTTACTATTTTAAAATGATGATGCCGATGATGTCACTATGATAAGATTAACGATGGCGATGATTATGGTGGCAATAACGATGAAATAAGGAAAAATCGAGCTTGACGACGACGACGACGATGATGACGATGACGATGATGATAATGACGATGATGTTGATAATGATGATGATGATGATGACGATGATGATGATAATGACGATGATGATGACGATGATGATGACGATGATGATGACGATGATGATGATGACGATGACGACATAAGCGGTTAAAATGGGAAACATTCACTGTTGCATTATCGTTCGTTGTAAAATATAGCGCAGACTGACCATGACCAACGAATTCAGAAAATTACCTCTTATAAATTTGGCTCCTTAAAATTAATATATTTAATTAGTCGCCAATAATGTTTTAACTCATTTTTGCAGAAAAAAAAACAAATTTCAGGTTAGAAGGAACACAAACATTGTAGTGCATGTTATATAAAAAATTAATAGTATGCATGTTGCAACACGCAATAAATATTGGCTAGAACTGTTCAAAAATTGAGCTCAGGAAATGTTTAAAATGTAACTGGAATGTTTCATAACTCAAAAGGTTTTGGAAGATAAAAGTTATCTATACAACTTTATGACAACCATAATTATTTTCTCGTTTTCTTAAATTTCAAATTACTATATAGTTCCCATCAAAGTAATGTACACGCTTAAAATACTGTATATACCAAACTTGAAACGAATTAACAGTTAAATGGGTTATATACTCAATAGTAAAATCTAACAATCTAAACAATTTAGAGGACTTTAACGCTTATACAAACAACTTCCCAAAGAAAATATAAATTTGTTCCTGAAAGGCGAGTTTTTTCAATGATGTATTAGTAATTATTTAGTTTGCAGAATATCCAAGTTAACATTAAAGAAAATCAAACTTTCACAATATGTTTACCAAGTCTATTTTCGTAACACGGTTTACTAAGGGGTGGGGTGGTAAACACAACGAGAATTCATTATTATAAAGCAATAGATGATTTCGATGTTGGTACCATGTGATACCTTAGGTCCTCCGTTTTCTATTGCTTCCAACTTAATCTAGTATGGCGATACACTGACGTCAAAGTTCACAAGTTGGCAAAATTGGTCATTTCCACAGTCACACATCAGAGTATAAAATGAAAGACGAAATTTTGCCCCGGGGGGATCAGTCTTCATAGACAAGGGGTATCATCCGTGTCCAAGAATCCACGTAAAAAGGGTATTTTTTTCAGTATCAGGCACGTTACGTACGTAACGTGAAAAGGGTCTAAAAATCACCCAAAATCAAGAAAAAGGGTTATATTTTCTAAATAAGGACTTACGCATTTAGGGTCCATATTCATTTTAGCATAAAAAAATTAAAAAGTGTTATAGAAGTCTGTACTTGCCTTCAAACCTGTGCTTTCAAATCCCTAAATTTCCAAAATTTTCGGCGCTACGCGCGGTAAAGAATCCATGCACATGATTTTTAGTACAGACCTATTGGTTTGAGATTGAAAAATGACTCCTTTTGTGATTGCCTGATTATGTCGCTATACCAAATTGTTCTATATCACTTACCTATGAAACGGACAATGTTTTAGCAATTAAAACTCATTTAAATTTATTTAAATGTCAGTCAATTCTAGGTATATAATTTTCTTAAAATAACTTTTGGGACATAATTTGGGTGCATAATTGCGCGGATTCGGCAATTTTCAGGGAAAATGCCGATTTATCGCTGCGCTGCAAATGAATTCTCTGTGCAAGTGTGTTATCCATATTGCATCATGGTAGTTTTACACCCTCAATAAATTTAAAGGAACTGCAAGAGTAATTTAGTTGGCCAAAGACGTTTCTAAAATCATCCCCAAACGAGATTATCAACATTTAGACTTACAAATCTGTACTCATTAGATACTTAAGCATTTTCTCTTTAATCAGTGGCGTACCGACCGGGGTGCACGGAGGGGCAAGTTGCCCCCTCTGGCTCGAAAAAGCGGGACGATGTGGGCCAAAATGTGCATGTTTATCCCTCTTTTTCGGGGAATTTCAACCAATTTCAGGCCAAATTTGGGCAAAATTAAAGTAAATTCTACAATTTTCTCGCGCTACGAGCGCATTTTGTGACGATTTACTTGGAAATTGCCCCCTCTTAGCCGACTGCCTCGGTACGCCACTGTCTTTAATTCAATGTGTGCAATGATTAAAGACTAATGTAAGACTTAGACAGTGACATCTTGTAATCAAGCCAAAAAGGAATTGTGAAGAAAAGGATTCTTCGGTCATCGATGATTCTCTGCCAACATGCACCCTTCATGTGCTATCCATATTGTAGCATAAATCAAGGAGGCAAATAGTACGATTATGTTCGTATGTCAGGCGCCAACCAGAAGCATTTGTTACACTCTTGGAGGACATTGGATCTCATATCTTCAAAAACAGTGAGATGTCTTGGTCTTGATAGAATAGAATCCAACACCCCTAGTGGGGAAAATCGGATCGGTGACGTGTGTGTGAAGCGAAGCTATTTAGTCCAGATGATCTTCAAGTTGCTTTTTGAAAATCTTTGGCTCTTTGATTTGTACAAGTGAGTCCGGTAATGAGTTCCATTCTGTTACTGTTCTGGGTAGAAATGAATATAGGTATCAGTATTTGCTGAGATGTTGATATAAGATTTACTGTGTGATTTCTGGTTGGGCGAGTTACCGGGTGCAGCAGGTTTTCAATTGGAATGACGAGGTGACCATGGAAAGCTTTCTGGAAGGCGACGAGCCGGGCGATCCGGCCTGCTAATGGTTTCCAACTGAGATCTTGTAACATGCCAGATACGCTGCATTACCAGTTGCAATTGTTGCACACAAAGCTAAGCTGACCTTGCAACTTATCTACCCCGGCAGCATTCTTGTCTTCTGGCTTTCGGCTCCGTTTGTTCTTCCTGTATCGCAATCCTTGCAGCATTATTAACAATGTTGCTGCCAGGGACATTAGTAGAGATTTATTCTAGTTATCAATTTTCCCAGTGGAATACGATGTTGTCTTCTGTCATAATTTGAGGTCTATGTTGAGGCCTATGTTGATTCTTTGTCCAGGGCCTTGGCCAGGGCTGTTTCTAACTCTAAACCAAAATCCGAAACTGTCAGAGTGGCCAAACCGGTGCATAATCTTGGTGAGATGCTTGCTTTGGAACATAATAAATATCCGAGACTGCCAGTATTACAGAGTAATTTCATTGTCTCTCTAGCAGTGCGCGGCCCCCGGTACAGGTCTTGCCCATACACGTACTTTGCGCTAATCTCTAAGTCGCCTTTACAAGCTATAACCATGCAGAGGAATTGGTTATGGTCAGACGCCAGCTCCATGTCGTCGACTGTGAATGAGGCCAAGGAAGGTCTATGGACTCATGGAAAGCCTGCCGAATATTACGAAGAAGGAGAGCGACATCTTGACATTCGATAAAGTTGAACCAGGCCCATTTTCTGGGCCCCTGATTCACTTTGTTCCTTTGCTCTTCCAAGAGGAGTGGACTTTCGGGCGCTTTGTGGGTAACGCCTTTAATCTCTATTGTCACAGAAAATTAATCCTGGTGGGAAAATGGGTCCACCGGAAGACAATCTACTGGGGAGCGATGCCTCTGTGAAGTTGATGCCTCCGGTTGTGTATCATCTCCCAGCAGACGGTGATATCCAACTCGTTCAAGATCAGAGTTTTTTGCTGATCACAGATAGGTATCCAGCATGCGATATGGGGACTTATATGATTGGCGGAGATGTCGCTCCATATGAAGCTGCTCCAATCTTTCTCCAGCAGTCCCTTTAAAGTTATTGAAGTTGTAAAACTACCACAATGCAATGTAGATATCACATGTTGGCAGAGTAATTGGACACTGTAGAGTTCTGTTATTTACGTTCTTTTTCTGCATGATAGCAACACAGTATTTTTTTTCTCGCACAAAAATCAGTGCTTTTATTAAGCAACAAAGAAAAAAGTGTCAAGAATCATAGTGAGGCAAAATAAGGAAAGCCAGACAGTAATATGTGAGGCACAGAGAGTGTCACACTGTAAAAAATTACACTGCAATTTACAGTAAAATACTGTAAAAAACTTACAGTATTTGACTGTATTTAGAAATACAGCAAAATACTGTAAAATTTATGTTCAATTTCCAGGCCTATAATGACCCAATTTAAAAGTGGAGCCTTTATTCGAATTATAATGAGCATCAACATTATTATACACAATTATGATTTTTTTATTATACGATTAAGTACTAAAATTGACAGGAAAAAAATGCTGTAAATTTTACAGGAAAATACTGGCATCAATTCTGCCAACAAAATCCCGTAAAATTACAGCTTTTATAGGTTTCATTCAAATTTACTGCATACGGCATCAATTCTGCCAACAAATTCCCGTAAAATTACAGCTTTTATAGGTTTCATTCAAATTTACTGCATATTTTACAGTTTGATGTAATATATTTTACAACAAACTGTAAATTTTACAGTATATGCACCGTAAAAAATTGTTGATAAGCCTACAAAGTTAGGGTGTTCGTCAGTGCTTTTTATTCTCCACACATTTACAATCTCTATAATAATTCACCAAATATATATGTTTTTATATGTTTTGATTAAATTAATTTTTACAGTATATGTACTTTTTACGGTAATTGTTGGCAGAATTGCTGCCAGTAACATTTACAGTATTTTTTACAGTGTAGCAAAATCAGAATCATATTACCGGATGGCTCACCTTTTACAAAATGCTCAAAAACAAAAACAAAGCAAAACACACACACACACACAAAACACGTCATACAAAACAAAAACACAGAGCACACAGTATCTAACATGTATCATTGCATACCTTTAATTTAAGAGAATGTTACAAGTATTATGTGTAAGTCTTAATTTACTTGGACAACAAAGTTTGAGTTTCTTACAAATTACCCCCAATACTAGACTATCGACATTGAAGGCCCTAATTTGCACATTCTTAGTATTTGCAGGTGAACATGTTAGTGACACATGAACATAATTTATGAGTACTTTTTAAATCATCCTCGACCCTCAAAACATAGGTCTCGTCATCTTTTGTGGGCAGGTATGTGGAATATTGGCCAAGATATGCCCAAATATGGATGTTTAGCTAAGGGTGACCCTAATTTGCATATTATGTCATCATGGGGACATCTGGTAATTTTCAAAATGGTTCCATCTTGATCTTTGACCCTCGAAACAAAGGCCCAGTCACCTCATTAGTTCATTTATGGACCGTACTAGTATTGGCTGAAAAATATCGAACATTGTATTTTTCTGCAATGGGGATACTAATTTGCATAAAAATGATACGTGGGACACTTTTTGATTTTTTTTTAACATAGCTTATCGTTTTCTGCGCATTTTTTTCTGATATAAAGACGTTGATTAGAAGTTATTCAGGGGGTGCACGAACACCCCTTCTACCCACCACCCTTCCCAGTTGGTGTCGCGGCACGATTCGAGGCACCTTGCCATATGCAATAATGCATCCTATGATGTAAGGCATAATGATATTCGTTCGTGCCGTCACCTTCCTCCTCAGTCCGCACAATCCAAAACCCATTGTTGATCTCTTTAGACCGTATTCAATAGACCAGTTAACAGCAATGTTTGTAAACATGTTAGGGCCTGGTTATCTTGAAATAGGTCGGCCTGACTGTTACACACTGGGCAACTGTATCTGTTGGAGTTTTAATATTATGGGCCATAACGATTCTCAGGAATGGATTCGCAGGCAACAAAAGAAGTGGCGTAGGATGTTAACTGGTCTATAGCCAGCCATGTTGGTGGACAAGATAGACGCATTCCAGTACTACAATACATTCACCTGTCAATGATCCCGGTGTGGTTTGCAATCGCTCAATTAAACATGGATCGATTGACAGCTTAATGTATTGTAGTCCTTGAATGTATGCATCTTGTCCACCAACTGTCTGGTGGCTGACGTCATATTGAATACGGTCTATACTAGGAACACACGTGTAACCTACATACCACAGCGTGCTTACAATTACATGTTGAATATATTACGAATTCACAGATACTAATCTTGAGCGGAGGGGGAGACAACACAGAACAAGGAAATAAACAGCAAGCGCATGCATTCAGTCTGTACTATAGTAGATTTCAAAAAAAGTGACACTCCATTAAAAGTTTTAGGTCCGTCCATTCACCGTGAGAGGGAAGAGGAATTATTTTAATGGCCACAGGTAAAAAAGTTGATGGAACTCATACAATGTATAGTAATGTAGCTAGTAAAAATGTTGACCTAAATTTTACATCTAAGATAGTTTGGATGTTTCAATTGAAATATCAGGATGAAAACACCAGCAAATGTTTCATAAAACGTTTTTATTTGAACATAACATTCCTTTCACACTGCAAAATATCATTCATTATGACGGCATTGGAGAAATAATGCATATTCTTATATCAATGCACACAACGCAACTAAGTTTTTATTTGGCCATCAAAAATGGACCAACCTTGTATTAGAGTAAAGCGGATTTGACATCCGGGCCCACCATGGCATAAGTCCTTCATCTTTAACAGACCATTGTAGAACTGAATGCATTAGTTTGCAATAAGCCGATTCTGTAGATTAGCTTTGTACCATGGACACAATATGATTGTTTTGTAATGACAACAAAGGCCTAGTCTCCATATGGCCGGAGATTGAACCCCATATCAACATCCCCTATTGAAATATGCATGGAGTCTCACTTAATTTGAAATCTACTATAGTCTCTAATAGCGCTAATTTGCATACATGGTGCGGATCTTACACCGGATCTTACATTTAGCAGTTACCCATGCGTACATGTTTGATCACTCATGCACAGCTCAATCAGCTTGATCAGGGCTCAATGCACACTGTACATACTCTCCGTTGAATATTTCACTTGTCACCAGTTGTCGAAATTGCGTGAAGGTCACGCATTCAGTGTTGATCACGATTTCGGCCATAACAGTACTCGAAACAGTGAATGCTCATTTGTTCCAAACAGACCAATCAATTGGATAGAAAATATAAGGATATTTGGAATGGATCGAAAACGTGCTCAAATGCCCACAATGTACAATAATAATTTTCCTAAATGTTTTCAAATTTTAGATATGCAAAATTCATTCTCAGGCTCAAACTTCAATCGCCGATTATCTCGACAATGCGACTTTTGGTTGATTGGCGTGTTGTTTGAAAGATTGGTGACGATATGAATGTATCCTTAAGTGCCGCACGTTTTAAAAATTAAACCCACCATTAACGGGTGTGAAAAGGTAAGAAATACTACATGAGATGTGTAGCGGTTGCCCACTCTCACCTACAAGTATTTCTTTGACACTCTGCAGCGACAAAGATAACTTTTATATTCTATTCAGATACGTACGATATATTACAACTTTATTATTATTCCTGTGTACTATTTTATCAAATGTGCTTCGGTATGTAAAACTCTAAATAAGCAAATAGTGACAGACAGTGAAGTAGATAAATTGAAAATTGTTCAGGTGTGGACATACAAAACTACAAAAGGTCAAGATTCCTGTATGTATTTGTACACCCGCCATTGGAATCTAACCTAGGCCCTCCCTATTCACGTGGACCTCAAGAGGTCCAATTTAAAAGTTACAATATCCTAAAAATCTTTAAAATATAGACGTCGGTCTCGGGGATAGACCTCTCCAATTCGACTCTTTCCTGATCATCAAAATCGTTACCGTACACATCAATAGATATGTACATAAAATGTAACGTCAGGTAAATCAGAGCAGCATTTCCACGCAAACTGCACATCATGGCCTGTTTACGTGTGCATAACGATCGATAGCTATCGATGACAAGAGCTGATGGTCCTTGGGCTCGACCGTCAATCTTGTTACGTGAAGATTGACATCATTGACTGGAAAATACGATGGTGTCAATAAAGTTCCCTGGAGTGGGCGCGAGACTGTCTGATTGTCGTCAGTATATGCCGTATATTGGCAGTATTAGTAAGAAGGCGTCCTCCTCGCGAGCACCCACCACCAGTGGACAAAAGATTTTAACATTTTTACACAATATGGTTGAAAATCGCTGGATGATCGGGACAAAAAATAAATAACGTAATGCACATTGGTAACATGGTAATCGGTAGAGTGGCCACATGCACGTTCGCGTGGGACTATGCTTAAATAAATCGTATTCACGTTAGGGTTTTCAAACACAAGTAAAGACGAGGGGACTGTGGCTGTTTGCTCAGAGTCTTCTTCTTAAGACGTTTACAGGCGTGCGTACAAAAATATTGCTATTCTTAGTAGTAGTTATCATTAACTCGGACGTTCAAATGCGTCATAAGAAGAATTAAAATCAGTTTTCAATATATGTACAGGATCCATGAATCCAGTCTTAAAAGGGAGGAATAAGTAGCAGACATTTGTTAATCCAGAAACCGAAGGAAAATCAGAAATCAATTTTTTTTCTTACTGGTTTGTGTGGATATGCTAAAATATAACCTGTAAGTGATTGGTTTCAAAGACACAACAGTTCATTTTCGTGCGTATAAAAATTCGACTGAGATCAAAAGGCTTTGATGCAAATGGCTTAGGTCCGTAGTACTACAAAAAGTTAGACAAGCTTAAAGTTAGACCTGGTCTAAGGTTAAATTAGTTTTTGTCCGATAAATGGACAGGTTATTCCGTTTTCTGTATAAAGTTAACTAGCAAATGTCAAAGAAAGAATGAAAAAGAAAGTGAAAAATTTCAAAATAAATAAAAAAACTTAATTCCATTGCAAAGGAAAATTGGTATTTTATGGTGGGAAAGAATTACACTTCGGACCAGGTCTAAACTTTGAAGCAGTCTAATCTTTGTGCATACGGACCTTAGAATCTGACGCGATATTGTACACCAGTTTGACTGCAAACATATATACATTTATTGATATAATTCTATTGATCGTTGTCTATTCTGTACTAGTGTGTACCAAAATCAGCTGGCCTGTATTTCGAGTCGCCATCACTGTATATAAATTTTCTGGAGACGTTTTTTCCCTAATTTCAAAGGCCCCCTTTAAAACTACATCTTGTTGTTGTTATTGTCATTCTACACACCAATCGGTTTATTTCTTAATAAACATCAAGTGATGCACACACAAAAATAAATTCAAACTGATTTAGAATTTAAACTATTACTTCAAAAATATCTGTATGACGTTCAGATTTTTGTGATTGCTAGTTCAAAATAATTTACTGAAGCCACATGACTGCGTTCATTGTCAATTACAAAAAACGGCCTTTGAAAATCGCTTCGTCTTGATTTAGGAAAACATGTCAATCATCGTCTGGAAATGTTCAAGTATTAAAATGAAAACAGTCTTGGTATTTATATTTAAAGGGACATTTCCTGAGCCACAACTTCTTCCCTTCCTTGACCGACCTCAAAATATTGAAATTGTTTGTGTATTTTGTGAAAGCTTAGCCTTTAATATAGGCATTTAGCCCAAAAATGCAAGATCGGATTAAAAAAAAATCGGAATAAGCTTTCCGCAACGATATCTCGTGAACCATAAATAAAACTTTCCAACTTTAAATACGCCATGACAGAGGTCATGTATTGTGTGTGTACAGCGCTCAAGAGATGTATATAGTATGTCTACTTACAATGCACTGTGCCAATTCTAATAAAATATCTAGAGGTGAATTAGATTGAAAAATGACAAAGAAAAATGCGTAGAATCAAGATTATATGATTTACGTACAGTGTAATTTACTAATCAAAATAGAAATAACGCAAGATCTAAACCTAATAAAGCATGCTTTGATGACACGGATCGACGCCTGATCCTCTGTGCGGTATAAGTAGATATGTTAAATGCGTCCAAAATATCTCAAAAGTATTGTGTTTGTTGGAATTTACCCATTTGCTCACACAGGAATACATAGATCCTACTTAATGACCTCGTCAGTTCTAGAGTTATCTCTTAACAATATTTTTTACATTATATTTATATTTATTCATATGTATTGTTATTGATTTTTTTATCCCATTGCTGCGTTGAACTCCGCTGTTTCCTTTCCTTCTGGAATCACTGTTACTGGGATAAGTGGGTGGGCCGTACTCATCAGATATTTCTGTGGAGTGTACAAATCAAAATGTCCATCGATAATGTCAACAATTGTACGCTGTATCATCATTTACATTGAACTTTATTCTATGTAATAGATTAGTAACCAACTCTCTTTTTGGAATTGGTGTAACGTGATAAATTAAATCCATAGACGTGGGA